>BMAO01006236.1:0-65199 GCA_019973975.1 Trichonephila clavata | reverse complement strand
AATGTGTAACATTTGCGCTTTTCTCCCAGTAATCGAATGGAAGCAAATAAAAGCATGTTCGCATTCTCTTATCATATACAAACAAAAGGACTTGCGGCGCCTATCTAGTGAAAACTTTCCAAGAGAAGTGGTTTGCTATTTTAAGGTATCCGGATACTTTGAAATAACTCATTTCGATCAAAACGCAAATTTTAGGTTTATTTTTTTATTGAATAGAACAATCTTTTGTGGCTGTACGAAATATATAATTTTGTTTCTACGTAACATAGGGTCAAGTTACAATTAAAGACGTAAAATTTGAAAAACGCAGTGTGGGTCTTTCATCTTAACGGATTGGCCCTTTAAATGGTTCAAATTCCATGGCGTGTGTAATAACTCAAAAAATTATAAATGCATTTCAATGGAACTTTTTGAATCTGATTTATTTAATTTTCTAGGAAACTTATTAAATAATTCTTACTATATGCCTGTTATTTGTATAATAGCCTCATAAATTTTACATTTCTTATATTTATTCGATTAGCTCACATTCTTACAATAATTTAAAAAAATTAAAATTTTAGTACATCCCCTACTTAAATGTGTGTAGTTTATTTTATAAACACTTATATCAATACATAGAAGTTTATTACTTTTTTTCTCATTTAAAAACTTTTAGGAATGCTAAAATTTCACTTATGATTTTTGTAAAAATTTAGATTTATTTTTAAATATTGCCTGTTAAGTATTCACATTTATTGGCATTGATCCCCAAAAGACTAGTCTTAGTGTGCTCTTTTCAAAAAAATTGCTCTGAGCATGTTCAGTTAGTAAAATAATTTCAAAGGTTAACCAGTTAACTGGGATTAACGAGTCAGGGAGAAGTTACAGGAATCTGTGTCATAAGTATACTCGTCACGGAGAAGTTACAGGAATCTGTCATGAGTATACTCGTCACGAGAAGTTGCAGGAATCTGTGTCATGACGAGTATACACGTCACGAGAAGTTGCAGGAATCTGTGCCATGACGAGTATACTCGTCAAGAGAAGTTGAAGGACTCTGTGCTATGACGAGTATACACGTCACGAGAAGTTGCAGGAATCTATGCCATGACGAGTATACTCGTCAAGAGAAGTTGCAGGATTCTGTGTCATGACGAGTATACTCGTCAAGAGGTTGCAGGATTCTGTGTCATGACGAGTATACTCGTCAAGAGAAATTGCAGGATTCTGTGTCATGATGAGTAAACTCGTTAAGAGAAGTTGCAGGATTTGTCATGACGAGTGTACTCGTCATCGATCGATTTTTGTGACACGCATCTCAAACAGCGCACTCTCAAACAGCGGTGCAACAGTTAAAAAAAAGTGTTAACCTGTTTTCTTTAACCTGTAAATGGCAGAATTCATAAATATAAAATTCACCTATATTCATTAGAATTATATTACGCTCCTCGTCCATTTTTTGTTTCTTTCATAAAATAGTTTCTGAAACTAATTGTTAACCGTGTTAAACTTAATGTAACTTAACTGAAACCGTGTTAAACTTAATGGACACTTCATTGCTGTAATTTCAAAAAATTTCTACAATGAGGTTATTAAAACCCATTAATCGAAAAAAACTGTTATAATTTATTCCATCGGTTTTTTAATTTATGGCCACTCTCTATGAAAATTTAGTCATGTATATAAATGCAATCATTAAATTATATCCCACAGAACACGATTTAAAATTACGAGTTTACATTCACTAAAAATGTCAATTTTATTTTGGTACCTTTATAAATGTGTTTAATATTTCGCAATAACTGAATAAACTTAAAACGAAGTAAAACATTTAACCCAGTGGCATAAACAAGGGGGTTGGCTTCCAGGAGTTTCGGACCCTTCAGCTCATCAGCCTTGCTTTTTTTTCTATCGATTGTAATCCTATGTATATAATACGTAAATTAATTTCAAACAAAGGTAAAAATGCTAATTATTCATTCAATTAATAATTCAAAGTTCATTACTTCTAAACATTTAGTCAATTTATTTTTGACTGTTTTTTGTTTTCGGGATAATCGATAATATCAAAAGAATATCTTTGGTGGCGTATCGGGGCACGGTACAAACAGTGGACTTTAGACCCTCAATACCCAACCCTTGAAAAATTCCCCTGTACACCACTGATTTAACAACTATTTTTTGCAATATATTAGTAGTAAAATTATGTCCCCTCTAAAAAGTTTGATTCATTCATCCCGATTAAAATTTGCTTCCTTGCCTTCTTCTGTCTGTGTTGTTTACCCCCGTGTTATACGTTCGGTGGTGCACGGGGTTTATAAATGATAAAAAAAAAATAATAAAAAAAAATGACATAATTTTATAAAAATCAGAATATATTAATTTTATCCATTTAAAACTATACAAGAATATAACTCGTTATCGCTAAAAATGTGTATTTCCACCACCCATATCTTATCAGTCCGAAGGGGTGGGGCCTCCTCCCGGTCCAGACCCAGGGGGAGGAAATTTCTACCCCCCCCCCTTTCTCGCGCGCTCCTCATAGCTCCTCTGTTCCTCTGGCCCAGAACCAGTATATTTTAACTACTTATATCCTTCTGTGAAATATTGGTCTCTGTATCAGAGGCCATGGTCAAATCGTGGGCCCAATTTTTGGTTGCACTAAAGATACTCCATGCAGAAGGATAGATGTGCTCTAAAATCTACAGTATTAACTCATGTTGTGTGACGTGGCGTTAATGCTTGAAGAGCGGGATACCAGCTCGGGTGTCGCCCTCGTCAGTGGCCGTGGTTGCAAGTGGTCATGAGCTCGAACCAGTACTTCTGAAGACTCGCCTTGTAGAAGGGCTGATGCTCGTTAAATCTGTCGAAGCTCAAAGTGTTCCCGTGGGCATTGTGTGGAGAGGGAACAGCTGAAATGTCGTCCTTGTCTAGTGGCGCGCACAGGAGACTTTCAAGGGGATGTCGAGAGTCGAAAATCTACCATTCTCGTATCATGGCCCGATACGAACGCCAAAAATATTCTCTCAATTTTATCGATTGTCGAAAACAAAAACAGAAAAAATAAATTATGTAATAAATAATTAGCATTAATTAATAGAAGTTATTAATAACAAATACTTAATTAAATTTTACGTACTTATATGCATAGTATAATAGTCAGTGGAGCCCACAAGGAGAGGGGTCCCCGGGTGCAGACCCGCCCCCAAAGCCCTTGATATTTTTAGCGCGTTTTTCACGTACTGGAACAAAAGCGCTATTAGGACGCAAATTTCGTCTTCGTTCCATATTTTGTCGTACCTTTTTCTCAGCCTATAAGCAACCCATTGACTTCGGGTTTTCGGCATTGGGTCGCATTTGTGCCCTAGATGAGCCGAATCATATTTAAGTTTAATCATTTTTAAATTTTTTTTCTTCTAAGTACGGTACTAATTTCTGTTAGTAAAAAGTTCATTAGTTGCATTATTGTAAATTACAACATGTGAAAAACGCGCTAAAATTACTTGGCCATGCCAATGATTGATATCTTGTTTTCAATTGATTATAATCCTATGTACATATTTACGTAAAATTGAATGCAGTACTTGTTTTTAATAATTTATGAATTAATGCTAATTATTTATTCAATAATTTTTTACTGTTTTTGTTCCCGAAAATCGACAAAATCAAAAGAATATGTTGGGTGGTGTATCGGAGCATGACACGAGAATGGTGAACTTTCGACCTTGGAGGCCCGTTCCCTTGAGTGCACTACTGTCCTTGTCCGTGGCTCAAAATTAAGATGTCCATCGCCAAAAACCCTCGTGTTGCTTTGTAGTGCGAAGTTAATAAACACTCAATAACTCGGCGACCCTTGTTACTTGACTGGTATTCAAAATAACGTGCATTGGCGGATAGGTGTCTATAAGCTTAAACGTGGAACATATAAATAAAAAAATCAACCTTCTGTGAAGTACAATTTATAAATGAATGAGTAAAAACGAAAGAAATAATTTTAAAGAGAAATTTTAAGTGCTATTACTTAACTACTGCACCTGAAATTTTCAACATAAATTAATGATATGTAACAAACGGGAAAACTTATGGATAGAACTTTCAAATTTGGACTTGTTCGCCAATGTTTTGGAAGAAGTGAATAAAATTTTTAGAGCTTCGAACACGGTATGATACATTGAGTTAACAAAGGAAATGCTAATTTCATTTCAACCAAAATGTATTTTTCCAAAACAAACTTTGATAAAATCAAATACAGTAGAACGTCGTTTATCCGAATCAATAGGGACCGGACACTGTTTGGATACGCGATTGTTTGGATAACCGAAAGCGATCCGTGCAGTATATGAAACCAAACACTATATGAATATTGAAAATCATCACATGTGGGAAACGTGCATGAAGAAAAAGCAAATTAGGTGCAAAATGTCAAAATTTTATCTTTATTGTTGAAAATAATCACTTATTTTTCGCTGTACACCTTCGTTTTTTCACTGCAAGGCCTCTGATTCTCTTGAGCAGCAGTAGTTGAGTAGGACAGCACTCTGGTTGTTGTTCGTATCGCTCCATAGCTGTCTCTTACACAGAAAACGCGTCAGCATTTGATGGACCCTTGCTACTTTCGTTGTTGTTGTCGTCTTTATCCGTTTCTTCGTTGACAGGGTCGGATTCTTCTTCCAGGGAAGTCATAATCTCGTCATTTAGCATTTGAAATCTAGTCTTCTGCATCGCATGCCATCCTGGCTTCTACATCAATAAAACTCAACAAAAGAGCACATATACACCCCCTCAATTGGAAACAAATTGATCTAATATTCCATGCAGATGTTTACCAAATCACACAACTGAAACTCCCCAAATATCTCATCTTAGATTTTCCCGTCCCTTTTGGCCTCTCGCGAAACAACTGTTGAGCATTGCACTGTTCGAAAACGTATCCGGACTTCGGTCCGGATATTTGACGCTCCGGATAATAAACGTTCGGATAAACGACGTTCTATTGTACGTAGATATGAACTTTCAGTCAACTCACTATGGAACATATCGTTTCTTTGGAGACTCAACGCAGTAATTTATCAGACTTGCATATAAATAAGCTTAATTTAATCTACTTCCTTTGAAGGGAAGCCTATAAATATTAGAACACCTAAAGAAATTTAGGTAAATATATTCTTCGTAATCAAATTAAAGGAAAATGGGGGGGGGGGGAGTACTGAGCACATAACTGCGAAAAAATTTTAAAGTAAGATTTTCTCATCCATAATGAACTACCTTAAAATCATTCAGTGTTTTGAAGTTGTACATAAATCCACGTTCACACGCATGGTATTTCGATCAAGGAAAGATTCGCAAAATGTCATATTTACAATTTAAGATATTTAAAAGGCAATTATCTCTCTGCACTCTTCAAACCCGAATATTTACTCTGTAACGAATTTGTTTTGAAGTACTCATAAATGGTGCTCCTTCACTTTGTATCCAAGATATTTGGTGAGGAACCCCCCCCCCTTTTTTTTTTAAAACGAGATAAGTTTATAAAAGATAAGATTGTGCACTCCCAGTCCCGGAAGAGGATTCGTTGATCTTCGCTCTATTTATTTGCGTTATCTAGAAGGTCAGAAGAAAACTGTGCCAGTTGAACATGCCGGAGTACGGCCAAATTTGGTCTAGAAATCCATTGAACTAAAATGGATGATTAGCTCCATTTCCTAGGAAAGAGACAAGTTCAAAATCTAGACCTTACAATCTCATTCAATGCTTTCAGGGAGCAGTGCGATAACAGGTGAACACGTGTAGTCTTAGCGGAAAGTGTTATTGGGGATAGTGTTTGCACGTGTTTGTCATGAATGGCTTCAACCTCTGTTTTCAGAGGCTGCTTTCGGCTGACAGATTATTTTAATTATCTTATTAACTTCTCACACTTCACACACAACACAGCGCAAACAAGCCAAGAGCTCCAACAATGTAATTTAATCTCAAGGGTGCAATCCTAATTTTAATTCTTAATCTTAATTTCAAATTTTTTCATTCCTTAAATTTAATATCTCAAATTTATCATGGTAAATTATTCAGTAAAATCAACAATCAATTTTGAAGATAGGAGATAAAGACCTTTTATGAGATCATGTGCCCCAATGAACGTTCTACGTTGTAAGATGAAAATTGATGGTTTCATTCAGACTAAATTTATTCGGTAGATAACATTGTGAATTCTCTAAAGCTGAGATGGGGAATTATTTTGGCTTCAGGGTCACATCTGGAAGACGAGGATAAAGGAGCCGCACCCTTTTTAAAATGATTTCACTCATTAGTTATAACTTTGCATCGCAGAGAAGGTAATAAACTGTACCATAAAAATGAATTAATATAAGTTCAATAAAATGGTGGCAAATTTATTAAATTTATTTATTGGGCTTATTGAGGGGTGGCCAACCTTTTTGGAAAGAGTGCCACTACCTGATAAAAAAAATTATGCGTGCCACATCCAACTTTTCCAACAAGCAAAAAATATGAAAAGATGAAAAAATGTTACTTGTAAGCTTATTATGGGATTTTTACGCAATTAGCCTATTTTTTAATACAAGCCTAAGATGTGGAAATTTTAAAAAAAATGTAATAAATAAGACAAAGTGCAGACTTATAAGTTTTTTTATTGTTAATAAACTTTTTACATTTTCAAATAAGTTAAGTAAGGCAGCAGCATTTCTTAAACTGTGGGGTGCGTCCCCCTTAGGGGGCGTGACAAATCTATGAAATTATGAATTTAAAAAAAATGTAATAAATAAGACAAAGTGCAAACTTATAAGTTTTTTATTGTTAATAAACTTTTTACATTTTCAAATAAGTTAAGTAAGGCAGCATTTCTTAAACTGTGGGGTGCGCCCCCCTTAGGGGGCGTGACAAATCTATGAAGGGGGCGTGAACATATAGAAAGTCGAAAACAAGATTATTTAAAAAAATTAATTTACTGAAATAAACAAAATACATTCTGGCATAATAAAAAATAAGATACACTAACATAATGCTCTGAAAAATGTATCAGTACTGCCCAATATATATTTTATAATTAAACAATACCAAAGTAAGAGAACAAGTTTAATAACTACTAGTGACCCTTATGGGATTGTCATATGTAAAATTATGTACAAAAATTAACACATATCTTGATAATTTGTATAGTTTATAGTTGATCCCGTAACTGCTGATTAAGAGTTACATGATTCGCTACCCAATTCCAACAGTTTTCCACGTAGGCGCGGGAATGCGTTGGGGGGGGCAGGAATAAAGAAGCAAATAATCTGATATAAGTAAACCCTTCGCAAACATTGTCAAGGTCCTTGTATTGCATTCTAAAGTCTTCGGAATAATTTTATGCATAGCAGTGCACATAAAAGATCGTACTTCGGAAAGACGAATATATACGTCCGGGGAAATAAACACTTTGGCTGAGCGAGACGTTTATATTCGCCGGTGACATTTAAGAGATTAAAGCCGTATTGCAGTTTTAGCGTCAAAGTATAGTATTATTAAATTCAATACATCGTTATTGTATGAGGGGGGGCGATGAAAATTATGACTGAATATTGGGTCGCGAATATTAAAACTTTGAGAAGCAATGAAGTAAGGTATGAAATAAAAATGACTAACTTGAAACATTTAATTCTAAGTTTTTCTAAAAAAGTCAGTACTGACTTAATGTGGCTTTTGAACTTGTAGGTTTTTGACCAAATCGTCTATGTTAAACTTAACTCAGTCGTGCAACAGCCTATGAGGGTCAAGGCCTACTGTTTCCATATCAGTATACGTCACCTTGGGGCCCTGAGGTGCATGAGCAGATGGTCCGGTCAGGTGGTCAGCCTGACGTGATTCCCAGTGGCGTTCAGGCAAGGGTGGGGAGAGTTAATCTCCCACCCATAGACTAAGTTTTTTTAGCTTAGGGATTATCCCTGAATGTTTTCGTCTACGTCAGGGGGCGGCGCACTATTTTGGCTCAAGAGCTATATCGTTAAAGCAGTGGATACGGAAGGGCCTCACCTTTTTAAAATTATTTTATTAATTTGTTAATTCTGCAAATCAGAAAAGGAATAAATTGTACCATAATCGATAAATATGAATGAAATAAAATAATGGATGTTTTTATGCAATTTATTGTGTTAATTTCATATCGTTTATATGTGTATAAGCACAGTTAGTTTTAGAATGTTTACTAAGAAGAAATGTAACTTATATATCTCACTTTTCTACAATTTTTTTAAAAAATCAAGTGTGAAATTGCTTGTTGAAATTTTCATCACAGCCTTCGAGTTAATGTTAGCAAACTTGCATTTATATTTACTCTTGTTAATTTTCATGTAAGAAAAAGACTATAGACTATAGAAAAAAGTTTTATAGACTATAACAATTGTCGTTTTTAATGAAATTTTGATGAAAAAATGGCAGTTATTAAAAGTTTTTATAAATGTATTCAAACAATATTTATACAGTACTTAAATAACATCTTTATATGTGTGTTAGAAATTAAAATATTCGCGTAATACTTTTGGAAAGTTTTTTACATATAGGTACCAAACTTTATGCAAAAACACAATTTAAAAAAAAAATTTCGTAAAAAAGCAATAAAGTACATAAATATATACACAGAGATTGATTTTGATTCATAACACAGATATAACTACATAAAACATTGTTCTGAAAATTTCAATTCAATATCTTAAGAATATTTTGTGTAGAGATCTAATACCGGATTTGTAAACTCTTCTTTCCGGTTTACTACTTATGCTATAATTTTGCTTCTAAATATCGTAGAAATGAAAAGTGTTTTAGAATCTTAAATGTATGGGGGGGGCTATAAAATAGAATAAAAGAAATTTCGAAAATTTTCACCTAAACGGCGAATTGTGGTAGTCACATACATACCTTATGTTAAATGGCGGAGAAATAGCTTTCTCTGAATTATAACCCATTGAAATGCGAAAACCGCATGCATTTGAAAGCACTCGTTCTTGTAGTGAATTCAGTGTGATAAGGTAAGAACGCACACCCCTTCCCTCCCTTGTGTGCGTCAATGGTATCACTTGAACTAGAATATACATACAGTCGACTCTCGATAATTCAAACCTTCGATAATGCAAACCTCTCGATAATTCGAAGTACATGCTCAGTCCCTGGGAAAACTCTCGATATTTCGGAATAAAACAGTACGTTTTGGTATACTCAATATTTCGAAGTAAATTCTGAGGCTGGTCAGACTACAACACGCGATAATTCGAAGTTATCTTATAAAACTCTTCACAATTCGAACACTCACTATCATGTACAGTTCTGTAGCAAACAGATCGGAGCCTACAAATTTTGCGTTGTATTGTCTCTGCGTGTCTCCCCTGAAACGTAGCCATTTTGATGACCCCTTGTTTGCTACCCCTGCTTTGTGTTTTCCGGTTTTCCTGACGATAAGAACTTTTATTGCTTTCCTGCTTCAAGTGGGCAATAGACCAATCGCAAGCTTGTCCTAGATGAAGTCTAATAAGACTTGCTGGTATATGCGAAGTGGATTTAGAGTCAAGAAAATGAAATAGTTTTTGAATTCGAATCTTTCGAAATGCGAAATTTAACAATATAAAAAAGTTGGCAGTTTGAAGGCTACTAGAGTTGGACCCCTATGCGAGAGTAGTGAAGAGACACCACGAAGCGTGCTAATTGGCCAAATCAAATAGCACACGTTTCCCCAACTTCCTGTTACACATTTCCGTCCCTTTTCATGAAATCACTCCTACAAACATCCAGCAACCGAGAGGAAAGATGTTACACATCAAAAAGTCAAGGGCTATGAAGGGGGGGGGTGGATCTGGGGACCCGCCCTTGTGTGCACCACTACATTGAATAAAGCCATAAGAATTTTTTCGTCAGTTTTTTTTTTTTTTTTTTTTGATCGGATACCTTAGTTCTACTTATGATATGCATGTTGCTCGGTGGTAAAAAAGTTTCAGTACCACTGTTAGCTGACCCGGCCACGCGTTGCTGTTGCTTTGTTTTAATACGTTAGTTCATTATTATTCTAAGCTATTCAATGCAGTCAAATTAATCTTCGTTTATAATTTTGGAGGGTTGAAATAAAGCATAAAACAACAAATTATTTTAATTTTGTATTTCATTCATCTTCTATTTGAGTGTAGTATAATGTATGAATTACTAACGAAGTCGTTAAGTAACAACACATGAAGATTTAATTTTATAAATGTGGTGAATAACGTTGATTCTTTGCAATTTTTAAAATTACTTTTATCATTTTAAAGTATAACAACAGGTAATTTTATACAAGTAATCGCTAATCGGTGCACAATATTTTTCGTTAACTCGTATTTTGCTAACTCAAATAGATTCAACGGTTTCCGCACACGTGAGCATGTAACATCTAGTTGCCCATTAGAGAAACATGGATTTTCTAAGTCCAAGTATGAAATTAATATTGTTCGGGTTTCAGATTCATTTATGGTCATAGCGAAAGCCAAACAAATCGGGAATTGAATCCTTTTGAATGGTATTGGATATTCTGACTGTATCAGTGGAATTCGTGGCAACAGATTCCGTAGTAGCAGAACCGAATTTTCGTTTAAATTTTACAGTTCAAAAGTTTGCTTCAAGAAATTCCCGATATAATCCTTTTGATGGTCAAACGTGCACCGTGGCATTATCTAGGTGAATTTAAGTTACGCAGGTAATAACCAGGGAACCAACCGAAGATTATGTAGAGACATTCCTAATACATCTAGAGAATTCAAAAACTCGGTTTGAAAATTTACGGTTTTATTTTCATCAACAATAGTGTCGATTGGTTTAAAAGGCGTTGGATCAACTGGCATCAACCCTGTGTCTGAAAGTTTATTTCATCACAATATCAACATTTTTTCTGATTAAGTAGCAGGATTACAGAGGCAATAATTATCTAGATAATTATACAGTATATCCGGAAAGACACTCTCAATCAGTTCCTTTTTGCCTAAAGAACATTACAGAAATCGTCTGGTTATTTCATGCATTATGTATGGGGGATGAAGTTGTACTTTACCGTTTCCAATATTCAGTAGTTGGTTAGAAAATATTTGCTCAGACTGATCATCTTGCAAATGTACTCGCGTGTTTATGGTCAGTCGAAGTGTTTCCACGTTTCGCCATAAAAACGATTGCTTTAAACAGGCGTTAATCGTGTGAGCAAAAGTAGAGCGAGGAATGACTGGCAATGTCTGCCGAAGATGCAATTTCCTATTGCAATCATATTTTCGCGTGAGTCCACCTGAAAGTTTAGTTGCTATAGGGAATGAAAATCCGGAGGTGTGGAACTCAAACGCAAAGCCATTTGACCTCATTCCAGCAATATCCAGAAAATTTAAGGAAGCTCTTGAAATCCGTATCCAGATTCTCTAGAGTAGTGATTCCCAAAATGGTCTATGTAGACCCTCAGGGGTCTATGATGTGCAAGGAGTCCACGAAAGCAAATAAATAATTGGGGGGGGGGGTCCGATGAGGTGTAAAGGGGGTCTACGATAGTGGCTCTCATCAAACCAGATCGTAACTAATATTAAAAGGAAATTTAATCAAGTGGAAACTAGATTTACCTATTTAAGAGATTTATTTACTAAATTTAATTAGGTTAATTTTCAGTTATAAGGTGGCAGCATAAATTTTATTAAAACAAGGACCACATTTCACACAGCCTTTCTTGCCGGAATTAAGTTAAAGAAACATAATTTTGGACGTCGCCAACATTTAAATGCCATTTTAGATTTTGAAACTAGGTTTGATAATGTTTTGACTACCGTAGTACCACAGTAGACAATGAATTCATATGGTCACTTTGAAAAAAA
The DNA here is from genome assembly GCA_019973975.1 of Trichonephila clavata. NCBI lineage: Eukaryota > Metazoa > Arthropoda > Arachnida > Araneae > Nephilidae > Trichonephila > Trichonephila clavata. Next base: position 53,362 of record BMAO01006236.1, on the reverse strand, counting down.
ATGTCAGATTATAAGAATTAAGCTCTAGGAATATGCACTAACGAAGATTTTAAAGTTTAGAAACGATGTCAACAATTTTAGTTTTAAAAAAGATATATCTGTTATTTATTCTATATTATGGAATATCTTGAGAAAGTTTTTGATTGTTTTTCCGATTGAGAAGGAGTTTCAGTGCGCTTGCCATTCTCCAAAAGAAAATACTGGACACTATTTTCCGAGGAGATATATTTAGTATTAAAACCTGATAAGAGAGATTGATGAAATATGGTGAAATTTTTTTATTGCATTCCTAGCTTCCTCCCTTCCTCTAAAAGCTTTTAATTGCTTTTCTCGGTTACTTTATGACAGTTATTTTATGAACTAATTAAATTAACTAACATGTGTTTTCTTAAAATTTAAACTCTTATATACTTCACTACAGTTAAAAATTTTAATCTTTTAAAGTAAATAGCTCTATACCAGCTGTCAAACACATTTAAGTTGATAAATTTGCACAAATTTAATATTAGGTAAGAAAGGGGTCTACCCCAAACTGGAAAACCTGTCAAGAGGTCTAAAAAGTTTGGGAACCTATGCTCTAGATGCCCTCAGTGCCCACTTTCGGCGCCCCTGCTCCTGTAAGTTCAGTCTCTGAAGGGGGACATTATGGTCGGCCGGCATTATCTGGCAAAGTAACGGGAGTTTCTAAAATCCGATTTCAGATTATTGTTGTTTCTCATCCAGAAAAACACCAGGAAAGCATTTCTCTCTCCTCAAGAATTTTAAAGCAAGCCCCTTCCTCAGTTTGTGCAAAATACTTTCGTCTGGCATTATTTGACGTAGGCATGAGATTATCTTGAATTGGATTGAGAATATTTGGATAGGCAATTCCGAAATACAATCAAGACCCACTTTTTGCGTCTCTGCGTCGGCAAGTTAGGCTAGTACTGCCGTCCGAGAATATTCCGTTTGCCCGGTATTATCTGGCAAAAATACAGGACTTTCTATATTTCGGTTTCATGCTCGCTTAAATCATCTCAAATTACACCAGGAATACACTTTTTCCGCGCCAAGACTTTAAGGGTGAGCTCTTGCCCCGGTTTGCGTAAAAGACGGTCATCCTGAATTACCCGGCAAAGTTACTGTTATTTCTCAAATTGAATATCAGTTTCGGATTATCCGTTCTGAAATACACCATGGACCAAGTTTTCACGATCTAAGGCTTTTAAGGCAAGCCCTTGCTACGGTGTGTCTAAAATACGGTCGACTGGCATTATCCGGCAAAGTTATCGAAACTCCTAAAATTCAATTTCAGATTCTCATTTCACACTCCGAAATGCACACGGAGCTGACTTTTGATGCTCCAGCGCGAGCAAGTTTAGTCGCTAGAGACAATGAAAGTCCGGACGCGGGGATCGAATCGTATGTCTTTTCTCCTAATTCAGACTATACCCGGCAAGTTCAGTGGATTTTTTGGAATTTGATTTCAAATTATCGTTTCCCGCCCCTAGATACAACTGGTGATTACTTTTGTGCCCCTGAGCCGGCAAGTTCAGTCCCTGGAAGGGACATTAGGGTCATCCGGCGTTATCTGGCAAAGTTACAGGAATTTCTAAAATTCGATTTTAAACTCTCGTTCACCATCCCGAATTACAACAGAAACGCACTTTTCCGGCACCAAGACATTAAGGGTAAGCTCCTGCCACGGTTTGCATAATAAATGGTCGTCCTGAATTATCCGGTAAATTTAGTTATTTCTCAGATTGGATATCAGATTCGGATTTATCCATTTTGAAGTACGCCAGAGTCCAAGTTTTCACGATTCAAGACTTTTAATGTAAGCCCCCGTTATGGTGTGTCTAAAATACCGTCGGCCGGCTTTATCCGGCAAAGTTACGGTTATTTTTGGAAACTGACTCGAAAATTGGATTCCACACCCCGAAATATGCCAGGCACTTAATTTTCGTGCATTTTGGTTTGCAAAATCTGCTTCCACAGACACATGAGCATTGCCACATTTTGCGATTATTCCCTTACAGGAATATTCGCATAATCTGGCAATGTGTTTTTCGGATTCTTCACATTTCCGGCGATAAAAAAAAATTATGGCGTCATTAATTGAAATAAAAACTATCCTATATTTTAAGTTGGACGAAATGACACACAGTATGTAAAATTATATTAGGATCGGTTGAGTAATTTCGGAGTCCATTGCGGACAAACACTGACGCGTAATTTTTATATATAAAGATTATCTATGTCAGTATACGAGAAATTATGAAAACAATATCTCATTCAATTTCAAATTTTCACTCCAATAAATGTTTGTAATGGGTCCAAATCTAAGATAAAATATATTTTATATGCGGTCCGCGAGATTGTTTTTCCCAAATGACCCGCAATGACTTTGTGTTCACTGCCCTGTTCTAAGCGGAGATAAAACTGTCAATGAGTTTTAAAAATGCTTTTTCCTTTGCTATGTACATTTATTATATTTTCCAGCTTGATCCAACGAGGTAACAAAGACTGTGGGTACTGTCTCTGAGGTGTGATTTATGTCCCAAGTGCGAAAAGCCCATGAGATAATTTCTTCTAAATAATATATCAGAAAAACTCTGAAAAAAGAAACATTTTCAAAGGTAAGTGAGCCTTGAATGCCTACTTGGGATTTTTTTAAATACCATAAATAGCTTTGAACAATTTTAAACGAAAAACATGTGGAAAAAAAATTAAAGGGAATATTTTTGCTCTGTATATGTTTGCATAACAGAAATTACTATCACTTGCTTGATCACAGCGAAATCATAAAAACAGTTAGAGCGAACTTCGATTAAAATATACTATTTCGTACTTAAAAATTACCTCTCTAATTCAGTACTAGAAAAAACGAAGTCCCAAATGTAAATCAACCATACCACGGCGTTTCGACTTCGCATTCCCTGACGTCATCATGAAATGGGAGCATCCTCCGTAGTCTGCCCCGCCCCGTTATGGAATACGAAGTAAAGAATCTGACCGGTATTTGATAAAAACAAATCTCTGATCTATAATCTTTTTTTTCCCCCTCACAAGATAAATTTAAACAATTTTTCCAATTGTACATTGATCGATATTCCTTTGTTTTATGTTTCTGTTTTGTTTTTTTAAGCCTTTTCTCTATTTCCGGAGGAGCTGTTTCTGACTATTTGAATTTTGAATGCATTGCTCAGATAGAAAAATGGGGTGTGGGGATGAGGGCAATAGAATGATCCACGTAAATGGGTTCTCCCGAGATAAATTGCATTAAATAAAAGTTTGTCTTATTGAAATTCTTGACAAAAAACAGAAATTGTAAAGCATGTCAATAACAAAGATAATTCTGAATGGTAATATATATACAGTATACACATATTTATACAGTCAACTCTCGATTATTCAAACCTTCGACAATACAAACCTCTCAATTGTTCTGATTGTTTAAAGTTACTTGTGGACTTACATACATTACTTTATAACCAGTAATTTTAAGCATGCATTATTTTATAACCTGTAATTTTAAGCATGCATTAAATTTAATTACTGATAAATCTGTTAATTTTATTTGAAAAATTACGGCCATTTTATTGCTTTAGGTGAGCTGGACAGCTTGTAAAACCAGTTCAAGGTCATTGATCATCATAAAATGTATTAAAAGAATAATTTAAAGTGTCCAGGAATATTTTTAAAACAGGGAGGGGAAAAAATCGAATCGCAAGAGAAAAAGTTTGTTAAATAGAAAATGCACTCTAATGGGAGGTTATCTTAAGAAAATAGTAAAATATTCTTGGTTCCAGGAAAAAGTTTTGCAGGACACAAAAATTCGCTAGAGGTTCGTAAAATGATCAGACTGTATTTAAAAATTAAGCATATGAAAATGTATTTCTTTGCTTAATTGTATCCAGTATTCTGTGCAGTATAACATTTATTAGTATTCAATCCGATATGTTTGTTTATCAAAGAGGTAATCACAAACTTTTTTAGTTACGTGAAGTCGGGTCTATCTTAGTAATGTTTCTTTTTTTAAAAAATCCATCATTACACCTTCTCTTCTATTAAGAACAAATAAAAAATATTCTATTTGCAGAAAACCAAATAATCTTAAAATTGATAGTTTATTCAATGGTTTTTTTGCTTCTAATTTTTTCCTTTTACAACTTAGAAATATCAAATATTAAAGTTTAAAAAAAATCCTTATCATCTGTTCAATGATTTCCATGACAATTTATCTTATCGAATGACTCTGGGCAAAAGTTCGATGTATGGATTTTTTTATTTATTATTATTGAATTTTTTTACGGTTTTGTTTGTCGCTTTTTTCGGTCGATTCTGCGCCAGTTTCTGGTTATCCTGATTCCCCTCTTTTAAGGTCGGGTTTCGTGGGCTTTTCATTTTATGGCTGATTTTCCAATCAGAACAGTAATTTTGTTTTATGGGGGGGTCCTGGGGCGTCCGGACACCCCCTCAAAGCCCTTGAGTTTTTTTCGATTGGTGATTATCCTATATATATATATAAACGAATTTTTTTTTCAGTACTTGTAATTAACAATTTATTTTATTAATTAATGCTAATTATTAATTCGATAATTTATTTTTTTTACTGTTTTTTGTAAACAAAATCGACAAAATCAGAAGAATCAATTGGTGTTGTCTTGAGGTATGATACGAGTTGGGGGACTTTCGACCAATGACTTCCCCTCCCCCTTGAAAATTTTATGTGTGCGCTACTGGGCTATGGGATTCTCTAACATCACTTCCAGATTAGCTTTTTCTCATGTTTTGGAGCTCTTTTGATGACATTGTATTGTGTCAGTTAATTTCAAATTTTAACTGTAAAATTTTTCATTTCAATAATCTTAACTTACCCTGGGCAATAATAGAACTCATTACAGTCATCTCAAAATCCCTGACAGGAGATTAGAGTCCGTAAAGGACTAAGTGCTCCATTAAGCCACCCAGCTATATTCTCTCCAACATCCTTCTTTTCATCTTGGATTTTCGACTGTTCAGACATAGATATTTCCGGACAAGAATTCACTGCCTAATTTCCTATTATTTCTTAATATTTATTAATATTTAATATTTATTAATAATTATATTTATTATGTGTTATATTTATTATGTATTAATTATATTTAGTAAAGTTTATTTTTAAAATTATTGATTAGATTAAACATTCTTTCATTATTAGGTTGTATTTCAATTATTTTATTACCTTCTTTCTTATTCCATATTATTCATTAATATTTCTTTTTAATTACTGTTAAGTTATTTAATTTTTGACTCGGTTGACTTAATTCTGTCACACATTATTAGGTTATATATTCTTTTAATATTATTGCGTCCATCCATTTTACTTATTAACAACCATTTACATTATTCCGCAGTTATTAAGTTGACTATCCCAATTCTTACATTTATTATTATTAATTTACAAAGAGGTTAATTTAAATTTTAAAAATTTTCTTATTTTATATATATTGTAACCTGTTCCCCCTAACCATGGGACTATTTGCAGCGTTTATCCCAAGTATAAGAAAGTTTTGTGAGAAACAGTTCCTGTTTCTTTTTCTGGCAAAAGGGCCACATTTGGAGAAAGGAGCACTTAGTCTTGATTTTGTTTATGTAGAAATGAAACTATTTTTAGATTTTGCGAGAGAAACTCGTCTGATTAAATCAGAAATTTTGGGCTCCAAGGGCGATATTCCAATGAAGTTTGGATAGAAAAATTCTATTTCAGACGGTTACTCGTGGATTTGCAGAAATTCCAGGAGTAGCAAGGTATGTGGCTCAACTAAAACCATATATCATGGTTCAGTTTCAGCAAACTAAAATTTAAGTAAGATTTTTCGACTCGCTTATCATTTGATAATAGGAACCAGAGCAAAAGAGATCAAAGCATATTTCTCTTCTGGTACAGTTGTAAATTGGGGGCAATTTGTCATCAAATTCATTCTTGATCATGTAGAAACAGCCTCAGAGAAGATCGGCGGTGAAGGTAAGATAGTGGAAGTCGACGAATCGAAATTTAGAAAGAGAAAATATAATAGAGGACATGCAGTGGGTATTTGGTGTAGAACGAGGATCAGGTAAGCTATTTTTAGAAGCAGTGCGCAACAGATCTCGTGAGACGCTAGTCAACACTATAAAGGAATGCGTGGTGACCTATAGTCACCCCTTACATTCGAACCTTCCTGTCTATCTGAAAACCGGCTAGATGTGTTGGAGGAACTAAATGATCCATAGACATTATTCCAATCTAAACTGATTTATTAATTCTTATCACTTATTAAGAAACAGACACAACACAATTCTAATTAAGTTATATAAACAATGGTAGAATGCAGAGATGAGATATACAATTGTGGGGATAATATTTGAGAACTTCAACTGAATATAAGATAACTTTAACACGCACATTTACAACTATGCCGCACACTAGTAATCAGCTTTTACTTAATCAAATTTACAGTAATTTATTTCTTAATGCTTCGGTTCCTTCACGAAGAACTTCAGGCACTATCGTTAGCTGGATCAAATGCCGATGGCTCCACGCTCTGTAATATTTAATTACACTGCTTTTCAATCTTCAATAACCACTTCTCTTTGCACACATCAAACGTATTAACCTCGCTTAACTTGTCAACAACTACGTGTCGACAGCTCACTCTCTTCACTTCTCTTTACTTCACTTAACCTCTTACTTCGCTCTCTTCAACTCGCGAAAACCGAATTTATATAATATTCCTCATTTACATAAATCACGTTTGGTTTCTCGATGAAGGTTGGTTGAAATAAATATTTTGATTAAAGATAAAAGAAGAAATTTATAGAAACCCGTATAGAGATCCATCACAAATGGATAGCCTGGAACTATGATTTTTTCCGACAAATGGTAGGCATTTGAAAATTTAAGACAAGACAAGACGGGTTTGGTTATTTGATGTAAATCATAGCCTTCAATTTGTAGATCTAGTAACAAATTGTCACACAAATACCATAGAATGCACTTGGAAGCATATTACGGATTCAATCCGTGCCTGCAATAGAAAAATAGATTTTAAATTTCATTTGGCTATATTTGTATAGAAAGTCGTGCAAACAAAACAGAGTGAATTCTCTCAATAAGTTTTTAGAAATTGTTAGAGACATCGATTGGGCTGAGAGGGATTTAGATCAAATTCTTCAAAAGGGGAATTTAATCAAGATTTTTATCACAATTATCTTGCCATCAAGTGATTATTTTGGTCGTTGTGAGACAATTTTTTGTACATCAAGTGCTGCAAGGTAAGTTAATTCTATTTATATTTAATTTATTCAATGTAAGCAAGTAAGACACTCCTTATATTAATCTGATTATTTTAATTTTAATGTTCCGTTGCTTAAATATGTTTAATTTTAAGTTTCTCTTCTAGACTTATATGTAAGTAAGCTAATTTTCTTATCTTATTTTCTTACTATAATTTTAATGTTAATTTGCTTTAATATATTTAATTTTCATGTTTCTCATCTAGGCTTAATGTGATAAATGATAAGTAGAAAAATTTGTTCATTACCATTATGAATCACTTAGAAAAATAGATTTTTTTTTCTTAAATTCAATGCAGTATTGCTAAACTAATCATTATACTATTTACATTTAGTTCTATAGAAACTTGTCCTTTCAATTCTTTTTTTGTTAAATATTTATGAAAGAATTCTCTCTCCTTCCTATTCCCTTCTAAAAATATTACATGTCGCATTTTTATGCTTTTCCTTATTAGGATTAAAAATTCCGCCACATTTATTTTCATAAAAAGTTGGGGGGGGGGGGAATCAAGATTAGATCGAAGGCGGGAATTTCACTTTTGTGGAGGGGGAGAAAGGGGAAAAGGGGGGAGGATCAAAGTACCACGCTTCCTGTCGTTTCAGAGTGGAGGGAGGGATGAATTTTGCAGCCCTATTCTTTCCTTGGCACCAAAAAGAATTGGCGATTTTTCTAAAGTCCGTATATTAAACTTGTTCCCAAATGGCATGTGTTTTCCATTTTATCCAAAATTTTATTCCCTTTTATTTTTTGAATCTGATCAATGCTGTTTTTATTTTTTGTTTGTAGATTTAGAAATGACTCCTAGATATATATTAACACGGTAATTTTCTCTCGTAAAATCAAATTTCTGGAAGTTCAAAGCTTACTATTGACTCCAAAAGAGAATCCTGCCAAATCGGCGTCCTCATCTACATTCCAAAGAGAAGTATGTATCCTGAAAGTGGATAGTCATTTCGGTGACTATCCACAAGGCATCTAGGAATCAATTTGTAACGGTTCGAAGATATTCAATCGAAGGTAAGATTTCTTTCAAATAATTGCTTTTAAGTGTATAATTCTTTTAACGTCTAACGAGCGTTTTTAATAATTGTCTTTTATTGCAGATAATTCTTTCAATGTTTCACGAAATTTTTTTAGTATAGAAGCAATTTTTTAGTTGTGTATTTCCAAATGTGTATTTTAAATTTGATTTTTGGACATTCATGTTTTAGTGGATAAGGTTTTCATAATTTAATTTTCGCTCATTTAAACGTTCTGACAAACGAGTATACATCAGATACTTGGAATATCTGGCTACGTTTCTGAGAATTAATATTTAAAATTCAATTTTTTTTTATCTTTGCCATTTGAAAGGAGAAATTTATTTTTCTGGCTATAGGGGAAAATATCGAACAGCCAGAAAAATAAATTAAGTAGTCTATGCGAAAAGTGTTGAATTTTAAATCTGATGTGTCAAGCATTAATAAATAAGAAACAAACTTTAACAAAATAAGATTCAAAACTTAAGATGAAGATTGTATTTTTTTGTCAAAGCTATGTTACTTCACAAACTTGATCTCAAATTTAATAATATATTTCTTTTATATTTTATTAACATGTTATTTTTAAATATGATATAGACAATGAACTAAGAATTTTGCTCTAACATGAACAATTTTTTTTATTCTTTTATTTTTAACAGTTTACTGTTATGAACGCTATGCATTTTTTTAAAAATTTTCTAAAAGAAAAATGTACAATAACTCTTATGTGTCATAGCTTCAGTGGCGCATGCAGGAGGGGGGGGGGATGAGTCCGCGGGTCCGGACACCCCCAAAACCCTCGATTTTTTCCCTCTATTGATTATAATCTCATGTATATAGTACGTAAAAATTAACGAAGCATTCGTTATTAATTAATTTTATTAAATAATGCTAGTTATTCATTAAATAATTCATTATTTTTTTTTTTGTTCCCGAAAATTGACAAAATTAAAAGAATATGTTGGGTGGCGTATTGGGGCATGATACGAGAGTAGTGGACTTTCGACCCTGAACACCCCCTCCCCTTTGAAAAACTCCTGTGTGCGCTACGGTATAGGCTTATTAAATTCCTCTCCCTATATATATATATTTACCGTAAATCCGGCGTATAATTCGCACTTTTAACACAAAAAATACGGTCGAAATTTACTGATGCACGTTATATACCGGGTGTAAAATTGAGAGCTTTAAAAATTAAAGAGATGAGAATAGAAAAAAATTAAACTTCTACAAATATCGAAATACTGTTTATTTAAAAGAAATGACATTCCTTTAGGAACTAATATGGTTGTAGTTCTTGAAGTATACTATTTTTTTCTATACTTTGGAATAATTTCAAATATTAATACACTAATTAAATTTTATTAATTATAGTTTAAGAGATATTTTTCCTCCAGACAGCAGCCCTATTGCATAAAACAGCTTTTTAAAAATTTATGATGAAGATATAACCAAACCTGAATAATATGCTAGTTATACACTCATGTCTATAAATTAAGGATAATGAAGTTCAGGCAAAGAAAGAGACAGAAGCAAAACAAATTTGACTTATTTGTAAAGACTATTTATTAAACAAAAGGTAAAAAGCAAAAAAGATGCTATATGTTTGACATAATTAATAAAAATTGCGATTTTTACTCCCTGGAGCAAATTTCAAAAGAGAACCTATTTACAAAAAAACAGTATAACATGGTTAGTATGATGGTTAATACGGAATATGTCTCCCGGACGATGCAATACAGGCCTTACAACGCCTACGCATGCTGAGTATCAAATTATCAATCTGATCTTGGGGAATATTACACCACTCATCAAGCAATGCCCTCCGAAGTTCTGGTAGACAGGTGGGAGGGGGTTAACGGGCTGCAATTCGTCGGCCAAGCATATCCCACACATTCTCTATTGGATTCAAGTCCGGTGAGTATGCTGTCCAATCCTACGGGTGATATCCTCCGATTGAAGGCATTCGTCTACAATGTTTGCACGGTGAGGACGAACGTTGTCATCCATAAACAGAAATTCAGCACCCATGGCGCCCCGAAACAAACGTACATGTTGTTCCAGAATGACATCCCGATAGATGTGGCCTGTCAACGTTACACTCTGAACATGCAGGTCAGTTCTGGAACTAAGAATAATTCCTCCCCAAACGAGCCATCCTGCACCACCTTAACGGTGTCGTTTAATGGTGTTCTCTTGGTGGTAATGGGTACCTGGCGCTCTCCACATGAAAGTCCGGCGAGAATCAGACTGCAAACTAAACCTGGACTCGTTGGAAAACATCACACAAGACCACTGTTGCGGTGTCCACAATGCATATTCTCTTCTCCAGGTTAATCGCAGGCGACAGTGAGTTGTGGTAAGGGGAACACATCTGACAGGCCTTCGAGTATTTAGACCAATATGTCCTAAGCGTCTGTTCACGGTCTGCCTTGAAACTGTCGTACCGGTAGCTGAAGAGAGCTGACGAGACAGGCCTGATGCTGTGCTCCGTCTGTTTCTATTGGCAGTAACTGCCAAATACCGGTCCTCATTCGGCGTTGTAACTCGGGGGCGACCTGTGCTGTAACATCTACTCACATTACCATCATCTTGGAATCGTTGCCAAAGCCTTTAGATGACACTCTGGGCGATTCAAAGTTCCTCGGATACTTCCAGCTGGGTACGTCCTCATTCCAATCGTCCGATAGTTCTACCACGTAAAAAATCATCCAAATGCTTCCTTTGTGTCATAACTATGCGGTTATTGCACTGAAAGTCTTTTAAAGCGCTTGCGAACAATTTTACTTTGCCACCATGCCTTATATACCACTCTCATCATTCTGGCGTACTATCCGCGCCATCTGGGGGTTTCCTGTAATTTGCATATTCTTCAAGATGTGTGTGATAATTGTACAGGTGAAATTTTTATTTTAAAGTTCAATTTCTGTGTGATTCTGAATTATCCTTAATTTATGGACATGAGTGTATGTCAGCATTTCCTTTACACTGGTTTTAAGATAAATTCTAACCTATAACCAATTTTTATTAGAAAAAAATATAATTACAAATTTAATTATGATTAAAAAGTTTTCAAATGCTAATTAAAGGTATTTTTAGTATTGTGAATTGTGACTCTGTCATACGTATATACTTATTTATATTAATTGAAATTATTTAATAAAAATTAACTGAAATAAAATTTTCCTTGACCTAAATAGGAATTGACTTAATTTTTTTTTTATTTTATATTACTTGTACATGAAAAAAGTCAAGATTTTCATAGTTTTATGATTTTCTTTAAAGAAATTATATAGTTATTTCATTATGGTTAATTATGTTATTAAACTGGTTAATTATGTTATTATGTTATTAAACTGGCTAATAATGTTTATCCATTTTTTTTTTGCATGTGTATGTAAAATATTCAGTACATAAAAGAAATATCTTTATAAAAAAATAGTATCTAAAAATGAACTTTATTTTTGAGATATCATGTGTGTTTGTATGATACAAGTTTTCATATTCAGTTTTAACAAATGAAAATAAACTTTTTTTTTTTTTTAACATTTATAAACCCCGTGCACCACCGAACGTATAACACGGGGGTAAACAACACAGACAGAAGAAAGGATTACAACACAAACATCCATGCCTTCTCCGGGATTCGAACCCAGTCCCTGCGGCACAAAATAAACCTTTGAACTAAATTTTTTTTATAATTTTAGAGAGTGATTAGAGTATTATTATTAGAATAATACAAAAATTTCATAGGCGAATTATTAACAAAACATATATGTGAAAACACATTTTTTTCACTTTTCTCAAATACATATTTTTTTACCTTTAGATACACTTGAAACCACATAGAGCAATAGTTTTTTTACTTTTTTTTTTTATACTTTGCAAAATATCTATGCGGATAATGAACCAAATTATTTTTCTCTGACTAATGCCTAAGTTTTTAACAAAAGTTTCATGGACTAAAATTGCAAATTGAACAAATTTCCATAATTTTTTAAAGAAATTACACTAAGAGTTTATTAGAAAAATGAATTCACAAAATTCTCTGTATTGTTTTATAGAGGTGTGAAAGATATTTTGCCTATTTGAAATACTTTTTTTAAAAAAAATTGTACCTAAACAAAAGTTACATATTTTATCTCAAAACTTGTGTTCAAGTTAAAGAGAGGGGGGGGGGCCTTTGAACTGAAAAATTGTTTTTGTATTTTCTGTAATTCTAACTGTATTATTAAAATATCATTATGAAGATCATATAAAATTTCTAATAAAAGTTGGATTTTTTTTAAAAACATGCATCACAATAACAAGGAGTCTTAATTTTTGCAATCTACTCTTTTGAATGTTTTTTTAGTGTCTTCTATTAAATGAATATTATTTAAATATCACCTGTTTAAAATCTTATTTTGCATAGCTTATTTCAGTTATAAAATGAAATAAGTCATCGCCACAAAACACCAGTGGTACCAACCCGCGGCACGCGTGCCACAGTGTGGCACGGCGGAGTTGTAACAGTGACACGCGAAGACTTAAAAAAATTTTTTAGAAATAATTATAAATAATATTTTTTTTTGCAATTTTATTGAAATGCGATTCTCTCATACAAAAAAATAAATTTTAAGTTTTTTTTTAGTTTTAAATAAATTTAATTGAGATTCAGTAGAAATTTATCGTGTAGAGCAGTGATTCCCAAAGTGGTCTATATAGACCCCCCAGGGATCTATGACAACAGGCAGGGGGTCCCCGTCAGCGAAAAAATAATTTGGGGGTCCATGAGGTGTAAATGGGTCTACGTTAGTGACTCTTAAACCAGATCTTGACTTCAATTTTAAAAGAAAATTAATCAAGTGGAAACCAGATTTACCTATTTAACAGATTTATTTACTAAATTTAATGAAGTTAATTTGCAGTTACAAGGACCACCATTTCGGCATTTCTTGCAATAATTAAGCTAAGGAGAGTATAGAATTAATTGGACGTCCCGAATTTTTCTAGTTTAAATTTGTCACAAACAATCTTCCAGGAAAAGGACCTTTTCTTACGTTCAACATGTAAATGTCCTTTATTTAGACTTTGAAACTAGGTTTGAGAATGTTTTGACTATATACACGGTAATACCACAACAAGCAATTAACTAATATAGTCGCATTGACTGAAAAAAGAGAAACAAGAGAAACTGATCAGAATGGGCACCAAGAAGATCTAAAACTAAAATTTAGAAATGGATATCAGCAATTTTAGAAACACCAGTATGGACAAAGCCCTTGATTCATCTCTCCCATTAAAAGCATTTGTTTGTTGCTCAGTTACTTTATGTAACAGTTATTTTAAGTATTAAATTTTTACTTAATTAACATGCATGTCTTAAGTTTTAAATGCTATACTTCACGACAGTTAGAAATTTAAATATTTTAAAGTAAGTATAGCTCTATACCACAGCTGTCAAAAAGATATTCAAGTTGATAAATTTTCAAAAATTCATTATTAGGTATGTATAAGCAGGGGGTCTACCAAAAAATGAAAAACATGGTAAGGGTTCTACGAGACAAAAAAAGTTTGGGAACCTCTGGTGTAGAGAATGCACCTGCATTGTTGTGTGCGTGTTGGCTCTCCAAAGCTTTTTTACCTCTCGAGATTTTGGAATTTGAAAAAGAGCGTATTTTTTTAAAATATCGAACAAAACACTGGGCTGCTCAGTGAGTACTTGCTATTCTAGAGTGAAGACAGGCTATGTGATGTATCTTTTGTTACCAATAATAAGGGACATTAAAAATAATTTGAATTTAAGATTACAGAGAAAAGATTGCATTTTTACTACCCCAGTGGGTCAAATACCTTTTTCTGTGGAAAAACATTTGCTTTCTTCATCTCGATTTCGGAGGGAGGAAAATCAACATATATTTCTACCTTAATGCGGGAACTATCTACCAAAGTTAATACTGCTCCGAGCTGTGATAGATTTAAAAATTTAATATCCATTTTTGCACGATTCTTTCAGTGTTATCTTTGAGGATTTTCAAGATAAAAAAAATGCACATCTTTTCACAAATACTTTTCGCGGCCGCGATAGCCAAGTGGTCTAGGCATCGGATCGTGGCTAGCATATGAGTGCGATCCCAGTACCACTGAAGACCCACCATGAAGGGGAGCGATGCACGTTAAATCTGTCGAGAGCTCAAGCGTCCTCCTGTTGATTTGGTGTGGTAGTTAGGAGGATGGAGGCTGCCAGCTCAGGTGTCGTCCGCATCACTTCACCATGGTTCAAAATTACGCGGACCGTCCCCAAAAAACCTCGTGTAGCTGAACAGTGCGACGTTAATATTCACTCACTCACTCAAATCCTTTTCAATTTCTCTGCAAAATGTTCATTGTAACCTACTTGGAATCAAAATCGAATTTATTGTATATAGCACCATATTACATTGAAAAACAAATATAAGGAATTCTATTGAATTTTGGAAATTTGTACTAACAAGCAATTTTTCAAATTTACGCGTTTTGGTTGTCAAATATTGTTGTAGATTTGAATCAACATACGGTTGAGAACAATAGATTTTTTTGTTATGAACATAACAAAATCAAAATGTCGTTCAAAATTAACCGAACTGATTAACAATAAAATTTAAGTTTGTGTTTTGGTCTCATTATTATTGGTTTCGAATTTGCACTACTTAGACTTGTGCTTTAAAAATGTGCGTAAAAGTTACATAATAAGCAACATTTTTTCATCTTTTTATTTGTTCAGAAAGTTGGAAGTGGCACGCTTAATTATTCTTTCTTTAAAAGTGGCACTCTTCCCAAAAAGTTTGGACACCCCTGACTTAGACCAAAGATAACCAGCGGCCCGTGGGCCATATTTGGTCAGCTGGCCATTTCTGAGTGGTCCGGTCATGGCCAAGTGACAGTAAAGATATTCAATTTAAGAACAATGTACCAAAAATTCGATGGGAAATTGTATCAAACAAGCAATTACGACTATGAATTTTAGACTTAGAATGTAAACAAGAGGCTTTTGGTCATGGATAAAAGAAAATCGAAACTTTACCATAAATCGGTAAGAAAAGGCATAAAACTAAATTTTACGTGTGTTTGATAGAAGGGTAAATATAGTATTAAAACAAAGACAAAACAATTATTAGTCTATTAATAATATTCTTTGTATTTTATTGTGAATAATTCTGTCAAAGAATTTTTTTCATTTTGATTAATCATTTAACTGAGTTATCTTTTATTTCACAAGAATGCTTAAAATGTACTTTTCTTAGTTCGGAAAATTTTCTCTTTCATTGTTACGTAAAAGGCTCCTTGCGTTTCATATTACGTCATATCTCTTTGAAATTTTCACAACTTATTTAAGATGAAATAATTCAGACATTTGTGCATTAGTTTTCTAAGACATTTAACGGATCATATTTTGTATTGTTTTGAATACCTTGAATGTGAAATATTTCATAGAAACATAGAAAATTTATCTTTTTTCAACGAATTTTATTCTGAATTTAGAATCTATGCACATATGTATTTTGTGGTAGTTCATAAATATATATAACAAATTATGTACATATCTTAAACTAAATGCGCAAAGAGCATTTTTAACAATCGCTTGCAAAATTTAATTTTTTTAAAAGAAGTTTTTATAATATTTTTAAAAAACGTATATTTAAATTGTGAGATAGAATAATCATTTACCATATTGATTCCAATTTCAGCTAATTAAGCTAAAAATTTAAGCAGTTAGTTCTAATGGTCCACCGTCCCCAGGACAAAATTTCTTGGTTAGGTTCACTTTTGAACTAATATAGTCTTGATTTCACCCCTATTTTTTCTCATAACCTTACGATAGTATTTAAGGATATAAATAGGAGGGGACGTATTTGAGGGGTTGTTTTTTATTAATCATGGAAAGTTTCTTACATTCTTCATCTTCGACATTACCCCCCCCTCCCCCGTCCTCGTGGCCGCGGTAGTCTAATGGTCATTGTCCCGGACTCGTGGCCAGCAAAAAATTAGTTAGAACCAAGTGCCACTGTAGAACTACCGTGTAGGACTGATCTAAGTCCTCCCGTTGGCGTGGTGGGGAAATTAGGAGAGGGGAGTACCACCTCAAATGTCGTCTTCGTCACTTGACCATGGTTCAAAATTACAAGGTCCGTTGTCTATAGTCCTCTCTTTGGGTGAGGTCGATTCCTTTGGGCATTCCGCCTAAACCTCGCGTTGCTTTATATGGAAAGGCATTTATAAACGCTTACTTCCTCAATGCTTACTTCCCTATTCTTAATGCATCCTTAATGAACGGATTTTTTTATACATAATTTAATTTATATATATCTCATTTTAATTTATTTTTAAAATTTTTTATAGCTAGAATATATTTTTGACAAAGGGCATCAAGGGCATCTCTTGCTTCCTTTGGAAAAAATTTAAATTTTGCAGAACAAAATCCTGTATTTCTCTATCTCCCCCCCTCCCGAAAAGTCCCTCAATTGAACTTTTTATTAAAAATAAAAATTCTACATTTATAACATACAAAAAAAGCTAAACAAAAAAATTTAGTACGTACTTCTGTTAATGAAATGTTTCTATTCCAATTATTTTTTTCAAATCTCTAACCAAATTTCTCTCTTACAGATTACCATGTATACCATAGTGTACGCAAAGACTGCGCGGGATATTTTTTCAAATCTTTGTGGCAGACAAAAAGACCACCTTGAGCTGACCAAAGAAAAATTGGTTGAAGACCCTTATAGGCATTCGAAGCCTTTGAAGGGTAAGGACCACAAAGGGGTAAGAAGTGCCCGTTTTGGAAGGCACAGAATTTTGCTCCGAGTGGATCAAGAAATGTCCCAAGTGACCATTGTGGGAGGAGATGACAGAGGACGCGTATATTTACACTAATATGCATACAAACATACGTGTCCAGCATCGTCTTCTCTTGCGTCGTTATTTGGGATCACCTGAGATTCTGTACCTTTCAAAGGGGTTTTCTGATTCCTTTTTAGGAATGACTCAGACTTCGAATGTCTGGAGGGTATCTTCTAACCAATTCTAAAAACAGGTTCAAGGTGATATCTGTGTGCTACGGGGAGGAAAGTTACCCCGAGCAGACTTTGGGTAACATTGATCGGCCATTGATATGATGCTCCTGAATGCCCTTTATGCAAGGTCTCGTACATTCTTCGGCACCACATAACGTAAGTAAATACCTGAAATGTTTAATAATTTTTGATATTTTTTAATAGATTCAGTAAAAATTATAACATTAAAAATGGATAACTTTTTTGGATTAATTGAATATCCAATAGGAGAGAGAAATAAAAAAAAACGTTGTAAAAAATAGGTGAAACATGTCTTAGAAAACTAAATAGCAACGATGGGACTGTATCTAAAGGGATTTATTTTACAAGCTTTTATTTAACTTGCAAGGTATGTATATATGTACGTATGTAATTTGTTCGGGTGGAATCTTGCAACTCAATTTTGAAGCCGATATCTTCAACCGATTGAGCTGAAATTTTGTATACACGTTTAGTTTGGATGACAATGCATGTTTTGACCATTTATATCCCGATATTGCAATTAGTTAAAAAGATATTAATTAAAAACCTTAAAACGCCTAATTCTTTTACCCCTGTGTGTTTATTTCGCCAATCCTCATTTCAGTTTCGGCCGAGTGAAGTTCCGACTTTTTCCACGTTTTTTAAATAGCCATCTAATTTTTGCTTTTAAAATCGGACAAAAATAACAGAATCAGAAAGATCATACGAAACAATGATATTTTCTATTTTTTACGATTTTTTTAAAAGTGAGTTTAAACTGATGCGTTTTTATGAAAATTATTTCTAAATCGTTGCGTATAAATTTATTCTGTTATTAAAACGATATTTTTTACTAAAAATGTTCATGCTTTTCTCTTTTAGAATCATTCATTTAAAAAAATAAAATGCAGAAAACATTTTTTTACGATTTTTCTAAAAATACTCAATTTTAATTAAACATTTAATAACTTCGTCATTTATGAAGGTGATCTCGCGAAAGTTTTTTTTCGTGTGTAGAACAATATTACAAGATTCAAGAAATTGCTTAAAAATTACGGATTTTAAAAAAAGTTTGCGTTTTTCGTCGAATACCCTTTTTGCGAGAATTGATTAAGCTAAACCAGGGATGTCGAACCAGCGTTGAATGAGATGAACAGGCTGAGAAACCAATCCAGTGATAACTAAAAAGTAAAAAATAAATTAAAAGTAAAAAAACTTTTTTAAAAACAAGCTTTTATTTAAATGCGCTAAAAAGAATAAAAAACTTTTCCTTTAAATGTTTTTTACTATCAACTTATAACGTCATTACACAATTTATGATATAAAAGCTTGTCACGAGAGATTTACCTGTGTAGATAAACAAGTAAATTAAATAACTTGATCTGATTGATTTTAAGTTTTAACAGTTTCAAACTAATTAAAGACGAGTACTTAAATCTTGCAACAAGTTTTTATATCATATAAATTGTGTAATGACGTTATAAGTTGATAGTAAAAAAAGTTTTAAAGGAAAGGTTTATTTTATTCTTTTTAGCGCGTTTAAATAAAAGCTTGTTTTTAAAAAAAGTTTTTTTACTTTGAATTTATTTCAAACTATATTGGAACTAGAGCAGTGTTTCTCAAACTTTCTACACTTGCGACCCAATTTTCAGTCACAATTTTCATCGCCCCCCCCCTCTTCCATACAATAACGATGTACTGAATTCAATAATATACTTTGAAGTAAAGCTTTAATGCGATTTTAATTGTAATAATTATTAAATAGTAAATTTTGTATATAACTTTATGACATGCCCATAGGGTCCCTGGTAATTATTAAACTTGTTCTTAACTTAGTACTGTTAAATTAATTATGAAACACATTGTGCAGTACTGATACATTTATAAGTGTATTATATCAGTGCTAATATTTTTATTTTTTTTATTATGTCAGAATGCATTTTCTTTTGTTTCCCTTCAGCAAATTAATTTTTTAAAAATAATCTTTTGTTTTCGACTTTTCTATACACTCGCGCTCCTTTGTAGGGTTAGCATGTCCCCTAGGGGAGCACGCCCTATAGTTGGAGAAACACTGAACTAGAACCATTGAAGTGCAACCATAAGCATTCGCTACATTCTGTCTAAAGTGCATATGTTACCGTTAAAGAATATAACCCGGTTATTTCATAGAATAACTAGGTATTTCATTAAATAACTAGACAAGTCAGTAAAAGCATACAATTGGTAAAATATTTTATACTTAACCTAGTTATTCTATGAAATAACTTTTTTTATTCTGTGAAATAACTAATGGTACCGATGGTGGCAGCTTATCCGGAGGATATAACCCGCGACTTATGGATCCGTAGCCTCGTAACATAACCACTAGACAAAAGTGATCACCTCTGTTTGGAGGCTGTTACTGGCTTATGTAGACACCACTACAGACCATTAAAGTGGAAAATAAACAATTTCAAAGTTATTTTATAAATTGATCATAAATGGCTAAATTTTTTCGAAAAGTACATTTTATCCCAATTGCGGATGATTAATTGATAAATAATGAGGAAAAACAGATGATATAATTTATTATTGTTCATATATCTAACATTAATTAAACGAAAAGAAAGAGAATGTTAAAGAAATAGTTATATTTAAATTTCTTTTGAATTTCTCTGAAAGCCGTTAATTGTTACCCCCTGATATCCAAATCGAAGTTATTGAACTGCATCACCATAATTACTACACTGAAATGAAAATGTGAGGAGCATATTTCAATAAGTGATCCGATACATACTGAATTTTGGAAACTTGTACCATGAAGTAACTTTTCCAAGTTTACACGAATTGGCTGCAAGATATTGTTATAAGTTTGGATTAACATATGTTTGTGAACGATGCTTTTTCATAATGAACAGAATAAAATCAAAATATCGCTCAAAATTAACCGATATGCACCTAAAAACAATCTAATTTTGTAAACAACTTCAAAAACTAATCCTAAATAGATGATTCAGTAAGAAAAAAAAAATTACAAATTCAAAAGCTTCATTTGCTGTTTAGTAATTATTTAGAACTAGCTGAAATGCCCGTTCTTCGCACGGGTTAAGTTTTAAAAACAAAAATTTATCTATTATAGAATTATAATATTTTTAGTGAGGGTAAAACCCTGCATAAAAAGTAGTATAACCAAAAATTAAATATTTTTTTCAAATGAATGTTCACACTAGAAATAATTTTAAGCAAATTGCAATTTGGCCTCAAAGTAAATAATAATTAAACAAAAACAAATATTTCAATGTAAGAGAAAATTATCAAGCTAAAGAGTAAATAGATATGAATGAATGCAAATATAAATAAAAATTACAGAAAAGTGATAGCAGTAGTGAGTTTCTGCAATGGGAACTATGGGTGAAATAACCTGCAATAGATGAACGGAAAGAAAAAATTAATGTTAAACTGATTCACTAAATGCTATCATAAATAAGAAATATTAGGAAGCCTTCAACTGAAAAAAAATTAAATTAGCATTGCACCCATACCTCATATAATACTATCTAACATCTCTGTAATACATCTAATATACAGTATTAGATGTAATTCAATACTTAAAACATTTAATTAGTATGAACTAAAATAAAAATCTACCTAAAACAGACCCCCATTTAAATAGTTCAGAACCAACAACAGTACTGAATGAAACAAATAATGAACCATGTTGCTAAAAAATTATTTATTGAAACAATACTTTTTTGCAATATTTCTATTAAAATTTATAATTTCATTGCAAAGAGCAAAAGAATAAGCACATACAATGATAAAAAAAAAACTATAATGACAATTGAAATATACATATCGTATATGGACAGTATAACATAAAATATGCATATGATCTCCAAGAAACTATGTGAGGAACAGATTATCAGAAGCAACGTTAAACTATGATAGCATGAGACGTAAAATCATTTCAACACTGAATTTTAAAGAAATCCAGAGGGAAATACGAGAATCTTTTCAAGGTACATCCTTTTTCTGTGCAAACATTTTTACGATCACAAATGAAACAGTTTTCTGATTTGCAAGATTGCCAGAAGCAAAGTTAAGTCATGACGAAAAATCTGGTCAAAATGGAATTAAAAAAAAAATATTATTTCAAGGTCACCTTATCATAGTTTCAGCAAATAGCTTTTTGTAAAAAAAAAAAATTTTTTTTAAATTATGATTTTTTTTTCATTTAAAACAAAAAATGAGTTCTTTTCGGTCATAGGGACCAAAAGGCAAAAAACAACGATACACAGAAAAAACATAGTACATTCTGGTTTCTCATAAATAGGAAGCATTATCTTCACGATATTACCAACATGTTAATAGCAATTAGTTTGAATTCAGTGTCATTTTCTTTCGGTTATACAAATTTTGAGCAATATTTTCTACATTGAACAAAATATTGAATATGCCGATGAAACATGAATTATTATTAGGAAGGATGATTATTTATCTTCAACAACAGAAATTGGCATAGATATGTAAAACATGTAACATTTATATGTAAAAAATGTATACAATGCATGTGTATATATACAATCAGCATGAAGAACTGATTGTCAGAAGGAAAATTACTTTGAGCATTTAATCGCATCCATAGTTTTTCTAACGGATTTTTTTTGTGTGTGTGTGTGAACAAATGGACATGACAAAAAAAAATTCTGGTAAAAAGTGAAGGTGTAGTTTCATTGATTGTAAAAAAAAAAAACTTTGATATTTGTGTCATAAATAGGTAATCATGATCCATGATTCTGTTTACAAAAGGTCTCACAAATTATTGTTCGGCTGAAAAATAGACTTTTGAGTCTTTGTATCACATAATTACTGTACCAACAATGATACGCAAGAAAAGGATAGTTCAGAAAAATAAAACTGACACTGAAATAGGAATTATAACATCATTTAAATTAAAACGTTATCTCTAAAACAGAAAAAGTAAGCCTTAATTTTGATAAAATTGCCATAAACAGTTTTGAACAACAAAAAAACACATAACAGAAAATCTTAAATATTTAAAATTGAAATAAAAGAAACAAATAAATATAAAAGTAACCTTCACATAGTATAGAAATTATAATATTAATTCAAACCAAAAGATAAATAAATTAAGATTTGATGAAACTACCATAAGCAAAATCTTATACGTGAATAGAAATTCTAACTTAAAATCACAATATTGGCAATCTGTTGATCTCAATTAGTTTGAATTGAGGGCCATTTTCTTCAGGTGCATTTTTCTTTTTTTGTTACAATGGAAAAATATGGAATCTGCCAATAAAGGAAAAGGGTACTTATGTATTGGCGTTATCACAGCAAAATTTGCACCACAATATCAAAATAACAGATTCTTATATGTCTTATATGCAAAAAATCAAATTTTGGTGAAAAAAGAGCCACTTTGACTGCGGGGACTCTAATATGTTAGTATCAGGAAAGGCATCCCTTTTCAACAGAAGGAAATGTATGTACTTAAGATTTTATTGACCAATGCCACTGTTCAAAATTACTCGCCAAGTTGGCAACGCTGATTTCACATGTGTTGTAAGCATTAAATTGGCAACCATGTGTTTTGTTTCATGTAATGTCTCTAATAGGTTGCGATAATATGTAACTGAAATATCATAGGAAGATTTTTGGTACCTATGTATTATTGCAACAATTGCCAATTCTATTAACTCAAGTTGACAACTGCGATTTCTTGTATATTGTCCGCACTGAATTGGCAACCATGTGCTTCGTTTCATATAATACCATCATAGGTTGTGATAATACATAAATACTTATTTTTTTGACAAATGGTCATGCTATGCAGTTTTGAAGTAGGCAAGAAGTACCGCTGAAATGTACTGATATTCAGGTGATGACTTAGTTTCACGCTACACATAGCTTAAGTACAACTGTATATTGATAGTATCACTAATTTCAATTTAACAAAAAGAAAACCTCATACATAAAAATTTGTATTAGCCTTTGTATTCTTACGTATTAGCATCATCACAGCCAAATTGGCACTAAGCAAATCACTCTATATCCACCAAAACCTGACTAATTTTTTTTTTAATATAAAAACACGCAAGAATCTTTGTTATTACTTCTTAAGACCCAAACGGTTAAGACTGCATTCTGATAGGAAGATGCATCTGTCTTCCAGCTAAACATGTTATACATTTTTTCAATAACTAAATTAGTTTAATATACATTGTTTTACCTTATATTTTTGGTATGATTATTCTGAACCATTTCTAGGTTTAGATTTAATTCTGTCATTTCTTTTCAGCTTAAAAATTTTTGATTTATTTTGTATGTAGTCAATTGTATTCATATTGTAATACCTATTTTGATTTAAGGCTGTGTCAGGTTTATTATTCTATTTTCATTTTGACCTTTATATGTATACATTTGATTCTTCTGTACTGTTTCTGGTTTTAGATTTAATATAGTCATTTCTTTCCCAGTTTAAGAATTTCTGATGACTTAAAGTGCTACTTTCAAAAATTTCGATTCAATATAAGAAAACACACAGGCATCAAAGTGTCCACCACTCGAAGTTTTTGCCACTGAACCTCATGTTTTTAACAGTTTGAAAATTCTCACCAAAATACAGCAAAGAGATATGAAAAATCTGGAAACCGAAAGAACAGAGTTCAGACAGCCTGTAACTCAGAAGCGGAGCAGTAAGTCCTAGGGTTCAACATGGCAGTTTTATACGCTTCGCCAGATGAGTAGTTGTTCAATTCATGATCAAGTGTAAATACCTTAAATCTATTCCAGTTGTTGATAATAAATGAACAGCCCATCGAACAATAATACTGGATTGCACACAACAAATTAGAAATTGAAGTGAAGAGACAGGAGCCATCGCCATCATTTGGGACAACTTGGCAAGGGAATGTATCATACCTAAAATTCAACAGCTCGTATACTTGATTCATTGCTTAGAACAACATATTAATCAACATTAACAATTGAAAATAATTACCTCCAATGGTAGTTCATAAAATAAACATGGCACTTAACCTAAAATAGTAATTACAACATTTAAACAAACATCTAAACAATCAACATTCACAACTGAAAACCGTAAAAATGCATATCAAACCAATTCAATTTAGAATTATTGTAAAAAAAAATTATAACATGAAACCTCTGACCACAAAAAAAAAAATCAAATTCTGGAAGGTAAATGACAAAGTTTAATCTAAAACCAGAAACAATACAGAAGAATCAAATGAATACATGTAAAGGTCAAAATGAAAAAAGAATAATAAATGTGACGCTGCCTTAAACCAAAACAGAAATTATAATAGAAATACAATTGACTACACACAAATCAGAAATTTTTAAACTAAAAAAAAAAAAAAAAATCTAAACCCAGAAATGGTTCGAAATAATCATCCAAAATATAAGCAAAGCAAAAGTGCATATTAAACGAATTTAATTTAGTTATTGAAAAAAATACGTAATAGGCTTAGCTGGAAAACCAATGCATCTTCCAACTGTTATCTACTGTTATCAAATTAGTGTTGCCAATCGGAAAAATAAAATTTAGAAAAAACATTTTTTTAGAATGATTTTTTCGAAAAATAAATGTAATTCCTCCACAAAGAGTTAAAAAAAACGAATAAATACAACCATAAAAAAGTATATTTACTATAAAATGTGCTGAAATTCCTCCCAAAACAACTCGAAACATTAATTTTCGCAAAGTTAAGACTTGGCATGGCTGATGACGTCATATCTCCTTTTAACTGAAAAATCGCATAAAAATTTAATTTTAAAAAAATCTAAAGTGAATTTCGAAAAAAAACTCTTCGAGGTTAATAGCATAACGATCTATAGCCTCTACATGCCAAGTTTCAAACTTCTGAGTTGCTGAATTTGGCCGGAACAGCTGAAACACACAAACTTTTCTCTGATTAGTACAGATTTAGCTGAAAAATCGCTTAAAAATTGAATTTTAAAAAAAATCTAAGGCAAATTAAAAAAAAAACTCTTCGAGGTTAATAGCATAACGACCTATAGCTTCTATATGCCAGGTTTCATACTTCTGGGTTGCTTAATTTCGCCGGAACAGCTGAAACACACAAACTCTTTTTTTTTTTTATTAGTGTAGATTAAAGGTTTCGAGTTTCTATTTTATTCTTAACCTAACTGATTGAATTTGTAAAAAATTTATTAATAATAAAACTCGTTTGTTCTTTTGTCCTATTTATGTAATATTTAAATATCCTCTACTTAGACTTGTATAAAAGAATGTTTTATTTGCGTTAAAATCTCATAAAAGCCCAATAAGTAACATTTTTTACCTTTTCTATATCTTTTGTTGAAGTTGAAGATGACACGCATAATTTTTATCAGATCGTGTCACTCCTTCCAAAAAGGTTGGTCACCCCTGGTGTAGCCGGTTTCAAACAGTAATCAGCCAATTGCTCTAAAGCAGGGGTGGGCAGACTTTTCCAGGGTGCGGGCTACTTCTAATTCTTTCAAGGAGTTGCGGTCCACTCAGTGTCAGCGGCGTACACAAAGGTGGGGAAGGGGTCCACGGGTCCGGACCCTCCCTCATAACCCTTCATTTTTTTCCGATTCATTATAGTCCCATGTATATAGTATGTATAATGTAATTAAGTATTTGTTATTAATAACATTTTTTATTTATTAATGTTAATAACTTATTTAGTAATTTATTTTTTGCTATTTTGTGTTCTCGACAACCGACAAAATAAAAAAAAAAAATGTTTGGCTGCGTATTGGGGTATGATACGAGAATGTTAAACCTTCAATCCTCGACCCCCTTCAATTCAAAAATTCTTGTGTACGCTACTGCCCAATGTCGTAGGTGTGGTGGGAGGCAAGAAAAAGGTTATTATCATAACTTTGTAATAAGTACGGAATATGTACTTACCTGCAAAACTAAAATTAAAAAAAAAAATACTTTTAAATCCGCGTTTAAAGCGGAACACAAGATACAAACTTAATAATAGCCCCAATATAATTATATCAAATACATTTATTATGAAACAATTCAAAATACATTAAAAATAAAATCTTTTTATCTAAAGTTAGTTTTTGTTGTTTGGTCTGCGTATTGTTAGCCAATCTTTAATTTTCTGCGTATGATTACTAACTGGTAAAATTTTTAGGCGATCCCCCCAAAAATGTCTTGACGATCGATGCAATGCCCACCCCGGCCCTAAAGCATAAATTTGCAAAAAATGTAATCGATTCAAAATTAAAGGATTTCATGTCACACTAAACGGCATAACTTGTCAATATAGCTCTTCACACCCTTTGGTAGGGCGGGCTCAATGAAAAGTTCATGAAAAGTATTAAAGAACTTAAAATATTCTTAGAAGATCTCAAGGTATACTTTCCTAACCGTAAAGTTGAAAAAACGTGTAAATGAATATTTTTTTAATGTATTATGTCGGTTAAATAAGAATATACAAATAAAAGTGTTTTAAAATGTTATTAGAAGAAAAAATTATTTCTAAATGCAGTTTTTTTTGTGTGCAAACAATGGAGGAAGAATGACATAATGTTGGACCTCTAACGAAATCCCTAAATCCCTCCAAAAAGTTCGTTATATGGAAAATTTGTTACGTAGATTAATTTTTCAAGATTTGTAAATAACATTTGTAAATAACATTAAAAAAGTTTAAATTGTCAAACATTTTATATTATTTTTTCTTCTTGGGCTGCGGATTGGTGTTTTACCGTTTCAGACCTAGTACATTTCATTGGAGATGGTATCTCTTTTTAATGTGGCACCCTATAGGTGGAATACCGATTCTCGCAAGTCATTTTGACATCCAGTTTCCTTCTCAGAGGGATGCGAAATCGTACTAAGGAATTTATCGAATCTCAGGAGAGAGAAAATTCGTTCAATAGAAAATAAACTTCACTATTTTTTTTAAGAAGAAAGTCGTAAAATGTTCTTGGTTCCTGGAAAAAGTTCACAAAAAATAGAGGTTCGTAAAGTAGAGAAAGGACTATTTATTCTAAGCATCGTCCTTTTCTGAAAAATGCTTCTATTTTTATAATTTGTCTTTATATAGATTGTGGTGTTCAAAATTAAGAGAATTTTTAGATTTTATCGATTATCTTTAGAGCTAACTACTGGACAGATTTTAATAAAATTTGGTATGTGTATAAGGCTGATATAATGCAAACAAAAAGTTATAATACTCAAGTGATTGTGTAGAAGTCAGAAGGTATGAAACAACAGTTGTAGAACGTAACAAAAAAAAAATGGTTAATAGGGAGTGTGATGCCCTCTTTCAGAAAAACCAGCCTTGAACCGTGATTTTAAATTGGAAATAAGGAAATTAATGAGTTCCTGTGGCAATTAATCCCACTCTTTCAGCAACTCTGTTATCAAGCCTTGGATGGTTCTCGGAGTAAAGTTGCGAATTGCAATTGCCTTCCCCAGAGCGTCCCAAGCATGCTCTATACGGATGAGGTCTGGAGATCTAACTGGCCAATCCATTCGGCAAACACCTGCCCTTCCCAGAAAGCTCAATGTGCATCACGTTATTATTCATTGAAAGAAAATAATTGCCAACTGCTCCCGTGAAAAGGCAAACATAGGGCTCTAAAGACCTCATCCCCATACCTCACAGCTCTCACAGTGCCTCTTACAAAAACAGAGGTGTTCTCGATAATCCAAGAACAATGAAAGTTAATTTCTTTTAGATATTTAAATATTTTGTTATTTAAACATAGAAATTAATTGAAATTTTATTACTCATATTCTCAGAATTAAATAAACTTTTTGAACTTTCAATATTCATATGGGACCCAGAATTTAACATTTAAAATTTTACCTGAAAGAAAAATTTCTATATTAATTTATACTTCTTTTTAACAGAGTGCAAGTGGATTGTATTGCAGCTGCTGTTACTGATGCTACCTGAACAATAACATCGGATCAATATCCACAAAGTTCATCGTGGCAAAAGGGCTAAGTGACGCCGTTCATTAGACACAGCTTTTAGCACCATGCAGGAGACCGTACGATTTGGCTCGGTTCCACCCGAATTTGTAGAGATGGCCAGGGACTTCCCACCTCTCCCTCTTCCACCAACCTCACGAGAGCACATGCGGCTCGACAGTTATTTAGAGTACCCCCATGCCGCGAAGGCACCCATGCCTTCTCCGGAATTTACCTGGCATTGGATTGGAACATTATGTATATTTTCTGTTCCGTGTGAATAATGTATAACTGTGTGTATAGCTAAAACCTGAAATATCATCATTCATTTGTAAATTATGTTTCATGTATATATTGTATATTTTTGGTTCTGTGTGCGTAATATAACTGTTTGTATAATTAAAGTTGTGAGAAAAGCCCCTGTTTCAGCCTTCGTTTGTTTGTCTACAAGAAAGTTTTAAAACTAAATTAGTTTTCGTGTTTTTATCATTAAAAATAGTGGTTCAATGATCTTACAGCGAAGGCTTAAGGCTTTTTTCTTCAGTTATTACTTTTGAAAAGTGGAGAAGTTTTTCTTTGATTTTTTTATAATATGTTTAATTAAATTTTGAGAGAAGTATCTTTGCCACTTTCCTGATTTTTTTAAAAAAAATTACCTTTGTGTTGTAGAACACTTAAACGAAAGTGGGTAATTCTGAGTATAAAATTTACTGTTAGATTAGATATCATTTATGCTTTTAAATTGATAAAGGCATTATGTAGTTCACCAGTATTAGAGATTTTTCTGCATCCTGGGAATGAACTCTCTACAGAATATACAAAACCTGACTCCTGTTAGGAAAAGAATAGGAATAAAGGGCAGGAAAAGGTAAGGATATCCAAACTCACACCCCTAAGATAACACAATTGAAATAACTGGAGAGACCTGCTAGAGACTAATTGAATAGTGCGAATTTTTCCGTAGGGGGGGCTATATACAATATATCTATCACGGCTATGGAATAGGGTTATTCAAGGCGAAGCATGAATGCTTTTATTATATTTTTAGCAGTAGTTGATTGTGGTGTGAACATCGATATTTTGACTTGAGAGAGAATTTCAGGAGTTGAGTCTTACATTGTGAGATATCCAATGACGAGATAGCAATCCCGGTTGATGAAGAATGTTTCAATATCTAGGGTAGTGATTTCCAAACTTTTTTCCAATATCAAATTCATTTAAGGGGATTCATTCATGGTACGATTTAAGCAAAAAAATTTTAATTTAAGCATTTTCAAAATTTTTTTTGGTTGCTTACTGTGTGTGCATACTATGTAAAACAGATTTTGTGCACAAAATTTCATTAAAGGCTAGCTATATAATTTTTTAAGAGGTCTCAGGGGTGTTAATCTCGGATTTTTTTGAATTTTCAAAAAAAAAAAAAAATATACGTTGTTCCTTATTTTCTTTTGAACATTTTGATACCAACCACGTTATAGTGCTACAAAAACTTTGAAAGTTATTAAAAAAATTCCAAACAGCAATTTAGTAATAAGTGTTTAAATGGACACATGCCACGCCCACTTTTTTATTTCCGCATACGTTTCATTTTTCTGTTTTTAAAAAGCCTCATGAAATATTTTAAACACTTGGGTGAATGAGAAGGAAGCTTTCAACTCAACATATTCATTCTTTCTGTGTTTACATTCTGTTTTGGTAATGCTACCACGTTGTTTGAAATAAGTTATCGAAATTAAAAACAACGTTGCTTGAAATCGTTATCGAAAGTCAAAACATTATTTATCTTTTGATTTAAAATGGAAAATATACATCTTAGGCCTTCAGGTAAGCGTCCTAACAAAAGATTTAGAGGGAACCAATTCATGAAGGTATGTCCTGATACAAATGTTGCAGAAAGGAGAGATACAGGTAAGTGTGCTTCCAGCAATAAAATCTCAGGAATTCAGACTTCATTAAAGTCAAATCTTGTTAAGGTAAGTGAAAACTTCAAAGGATATCGTATTTTTTATTTTATTTCAACCTTTAGATCTATTTTGTCAGTATCATGCTGTTTAAAATGTCATAAGCCAATAACAATTAATGAAAAATCCACTCGTGGTTGATGTTCGAATTTTGAAATACATTGTAAAAACTGTGGGAGTATTTGTACTTTTTCAAGCTGTGAAAACACTGGGAATAAAAAAACAATGCTCCAGAAATTAACAGAAGATCTATTTTAGCAATGAGATGCATAGGTCAAGGTTTAGAGTCATTAAAAACCTTTTGTGCTGTAATGAGTCTTCCTAATCCTGTTGAACAAAAATCATTTGATGTTATTAATAATAAACTTTCGCTTGTTATGAAGGAAGTCGCCGAAGAAAGCATGAACAGGGCAGCTGTCGACGAAAATTCTTCGTCGCCTGATAACATTTTAACGGTAAGTGGGGATGGGACCTGGAAGACGAGAGGACATTCATTGTTGATTGGAGTATGTACTCTAATAGGGGCCGAAACAGGTAAGGTTTTGGATAGAGAAGTGTTGTCCTCAATTTGCAAAGGATGCGACAGTTATAAAGGGGTAAAGTTTGGTATCAAGTACAATAAATGGCAAAGAGTGCATAGATTTCATGTAGAAAAAATTATTCTGGCTCTGCTGGTAAGATGGAGGTTGACGGGATGTTGAGGATTTTTAATCGATCAGAAAAGCTTCACAACCTGAAATATTCGAACTACATAGGAGATGGCGACACAAAAACATTCAATGCCCTTTCTGAAAACAAGCCGTACGGCGATGACCATCTTATTCAGAAAATAGAATGTGTAGGCCATGTGCAAAAGAGAATGGGTACAAGACTTAGGAAGCTTAAATTAGTATATGGTAAAAAGAAATTATCTGATGGTAAAACTATAGGCGGTAAAGGTAGGTTAACTGATAGTTTAATTGATAAGCTTGCGCATTACTATGGTAATGCTATTCGATGCAATTCTACTAGTGTACAGGAAATGCGGAAAGCCATTTGGGCTGTGTTTGGGGTCATTCTTGCAGCACCGATGATGAACCGATGCACTGATTTTGTCCTACAAATCCAAATACATGGTGTAAGTATAATGCTGCAATTAATAATAATTTACAAAATTATAAACACAAACCCTCAGTTGCTAAAGCTGTTCGAGATGTAATTAAGCCTGTATTTGCACACTTATCTCATCTGGCACTCCTGAGGAAATGATTAGGAGGTAAGACACAGAATCTTAATGAAAGTTTAAATTCATTAATCTGGAAGTTTTGTCCTAAGACGATTGGTTCTAGCCTGCAGATTGCAGAGATTGCTGCAAATCTAGCAACCAGCATTTTTAATGATGGAAATCAAATACTTATTACTATTTTAGAGAAATTTGGCTTAAAAATTAACAAAAATGTTTGTGTCCCTAGCTGAACTTGACAATCATCGAATCTTTACGTCAAGAAAGAGGAGCTTAGCATCATTGTTTGAAGCTCGCAGAGCCAAAAAAATTAAAAAGAGTAAAGAAATTGAGCTGTTTGAGCAACAGGAAGGCATATCGTATGATCCTGGAGCACATTTTAGCATGTAAGTTTTAAAATTTATTTTCTCAAATTCAATTAAAAACTTTAAAGCCTTTTTTCTCAGTTTGTGTTTTTTTCACGTACGCGCATTGCGTTTCAAAAACTATCATACTTTGATACATAAAACCTTACAGAATTATAAACTCTATCATAATCTTTAAATCCTAGCTATTTATAGTATTACATATTTGTAATTTTTTGAAAATTTGAAAAAATTAAATTTAAAATTTTTTTTTTTTAAAAATGTATTTTTTTTTATTTTTAAAAATATTATTTTTTATTCTATTTATATAAAATCGCTACCACATGTAATAAGGATATATTTGACTTTATAAATCAACTTATTGCTAGTAATGAGAATTATTATTGCAGAAAATATCATGCGCGTCGTAAAACTTACTATTTGTTTCTTACAAAAAATTTTCTTATTTTTATGTGCTTATTATTTTTAAAATTATGATTATATTTTAGACATTTTATACTTTTTTAAAACTTTATTCCTTTATAAAAAATGTGTAAAATAATCAAATTATTTCATTTTAACCTCAAAGAATTATTTCTAGTCGAAAATTGTTCATATTTTGTGCTCTCGAAACATTTTTAGCACCCTTGAGACCCCTTAAGGAAAAAAAAATTTTATGTGATTTTAAAATGGTATTCCCCCTACAAAGATTTATGTAATGCATAAAATTTGATTTTGAAGTACGTCAAACTATATATAACAAAAGTTGATATGGGGTTTGCGATTACATGATTGGTATTTGCTCAATACTTCTTTTTATGGAATGCTTATTGAAAATTCCTTAAATGTGTCGATTTTGAGTTCAATTGTTTAGTTTTAAAAATAAGCTTTGCTTTGATTTAAAAATGCATACCAACTTGTGTTACATGTACTGTTAGCAAAAGGTAAAAAAAAATTCAAGGCATTAGGCACAAAGGAAAAGAAGCCTTAGCATTTTAAATGAAGACAAACCAGTTATTCTATCTTTCTGAGATACGCAAGTTTTTTTTTATTTGCCAAAGGAATGTGAATAAAAATGAACGTAAAAGCTATAATAATTCTGCGTTCTTTCTGCTTAGAGCTTTCAAATTTTGGGAGGTCATAGAAACGTATATAAAGAATAATTTAGGCTAAAAAAATTAAATTTGATTTTTTAACCGATCTTTTTGTCAATTGAATCGTACTTAAAATGTTTTCGTAGACACCTACACTTTTTTACTTTACTTGTGTAATCAACAGCATACAATATACTCCCAATGCTAATAATTTTACTCATACAGCCTCATTAAAAATAAGAATTTAAATAAAAATAGGATCAGGAAAAGAGTAACAGATTATCGGATTTGTTTTTTTTTATACTATCATTTTTCAATTTTACAAATTTAAAGATGTCAGAAATACATTGTAATTGCACAATAGTTTGATTTCAATTAATATGGTGCAGCTCCATTTGATGATGCATTATTTTTTAAAATATTCGAATTGAAAATGGCTATAGAAGCGCTATAATTAACATTATAAACATAAATGTTTTGCTAACCCATTCATTACCAGGCAAATTTAGAACGCCTAGCCCTGGTTGCCAGAGTTTTATTTTAAACATAGGAAATTTTACAATATATAATATGAAGTTACTGGTGTAATATTGTAATGACATGTACAGTGATTTTCATTGAGGGTGGGGGCACTGAATAAGATGCCTGTGCCGAGAACCACTTATCTTGGTGGCGTTTTTCTTTCCAATAAAAAACTTCGTATACAAAGATTTTCTTCTCGTTTTGTTTGGTTTTACAAGTTGGCCATTTAATTTCATTTGGCGACAGTTACCTTGTGATGGATCTATACGCGGTTCCACTAATATCTCATCTCTTTAAACAAAATATTTAATTCAACCAACTTTCATCGAGTAAGCGAACGTGATTTATGTAAATGAGGTATATTATATAAATTCGGTTTTCGCGAGTTGGCAAAAAGAAAGGAAGGAAGGGAATTGTTGACACGCTGAAGTTGATATGTTAGATGTGTGCAAATAGGAGTTTAACAGAAGTTGGAAAATTAGTTGTTAGTTGAAGATTGAAAAGGAGTGGAATTAATTAAGGATTACACAGTGCGTGGAGCCATCGTCATTTGATCAAGCCGAAGAGAGTGCCTGCAAAGTTCCAGTGTAGAATCCGATGCAATAAAGGTTCAGGTACTGTGCACTTGATTAAGTAGAAGCTAGTTATTAGTGTGCGACGTAGTTGTAATTGAGCGTATTTAAGCTATCTTAGATTCAGCTGAGGGTCTGTAGTAGTAATCCCCGTGTTATAGAATCTCACCTCCGCACTCTACTATAAATCATAAGTCTTAATTAGAATTGTATTGTGTCTGTTTGACAATTGTTAATAAGAATTAATAAATCAAATTAGATTTGAAATAATGTCTGTGGATTATTAAGTTCCTCCTACACATCTAGATGGGTTTACAGGAATACAAGAGGGTTCGGGTGTAAAAGGTAACCGAACGTTACCACAACCTGTGTCATGTTATTTAGATGTGTAGTAATCCTCACTGGAAAAAGCAAATAAGGCGACGTTACAAAAAGTTCTAAAAAAATACATTGATAAAAAAAGTAATAATTAGCACCCCTCGGAAAGACCATTTATTGGTAAAAGAAAATCTCTCTATCCCATTTCGAAATCTCCCAGGAGAATGCATACAAGTCCTATAACCAAGGAAATCGAGGGAATAAAAAGATGAGGACGCCATCAATATTTAGAGAATCGGTTATTATACATTTATTTGATAGAGAGACGGCAGCAGTGCAAGAGAAATCCTGAACTATAATGCAAATACAGCTGATTTTCATTACTTGAAACATCTTCCTCCCATAAAAGAAAGAAATTGAAAAAAGGATGCTCAGAAAGCCATGTCAAATGGCAATTAAGGTATCTGATGTATCGGGAAACATTCTCTCACCCTCCGGTTCATTGAACTCTGAATCCACGCATGCGCGTGAGAACTATGCCACTTTGTTTATGTCAGTTGTATTAGAAAAAAGAGATGTAACGGAAATGTTATGTAGTTTTTAGTCTCTAGTATATATAATCTAACTGTTATTAATTAATGTTCTTTTTATTCGTGTAGTGTAGTGCAGTTGCAGTGATATGTCCTATTAAATAATAATTTAAAAAGTACAGGCTGCCTACTCCTTTGGATCTATTTTTATTTGAAGACTTTTGTTTACATCCACCGTTTCTAAATCCCTGGACCGACCTGAACCGACGCTCTATGCATAAGGATAAGAGATAAGTAAAATTTTCCTTATTCCTTATTGTAAGAATAATAGAGCGTTTGTTTTGATATAGCAAAAGGCAATATTTGATTGATTTTTTGCGACAGTATCCGACTGGTTGCGACAACTTTTTTTATTAAAAAAAATATGGGGATTTTTTTGTTATTTTTAGATTTTTTTCGTGCATTTTAAGAAAAATGTGCTAAAATTAAGAAGAGGAAAAGAAATTATTACTTAAATGGGAAAAAAATAGGTAAAAATTGACAAAAAATAGCATAAACGCGGCCCATTTTGCACCAAACGTTTATAAACAAATTTTCAATTTTTTTAAAATCTAATGTGTTGCTATATTATTCAATTTTGAAATGACCTTCAGGATAAGAGATTTTCTTTTTTACAAAACTAGAGCACTCTTTATGTCGGTTACTCTTAAAAAGACACTGATTGTATTCACATAAGGGACTAAATTTTGTAATAAAACAGTGATTGATAAATCTGAAGGTTAAAACAATTCTACTATTATACAGAACTTACCGAAAATTTTTTTAGTTAACTATGTTCAAAACTTTTTTAGCAATCGCTGACCCCGTTTGATTATTTTCGAAAAATCACATTTCGTGTAAATCGCGTTTTAAAGTATGACATTTTGCTTAAAGTAATGGCATCTGCTTTTTCTAAAACACTTGTAGTTTTTGTTCTAGTAAACGGAAAATGATAAACTTGGTATTTTTTAAAGCAAATAAGATGACCCATAAAATAAAATCATAAAAAAAGATTTGTCAATTTTTGGCAAAATTCACTAATGAGAATAAATTTCAATCAACTTTCCCCCCAATTTTATAGGTATTTGATTTTTTTTACAAGTTTAGCAATACATTTTATAAACATTTATAAGGTGTGTGTGAATCGAGCCATTTTCACTAAACAGTGCTGAAGATATAAAAATTCACCTAGGATATATCAATGCACAGTTAATTTTCATTGAACATTTAATTTTCATTATATATTATGAGAGCAAATTTTCTGTAAGTGCTGGCGATGAAAGAATAAAACATCAAAATCATACTTAGGCTAAATAACATATTACATGAATGCATATCAGTTCCGTTTTAATAACCACCCATTAAATATTAAAAAAATATCAGGTATTAGTGAAAAATACGAGGTGTTTAAATAAAATGTTGCGTCCCTTTTTAAAACAGCAAATAAACCAGCTATGCAATCTGCTGTGTGATCACATAGCCGGGAAACATTGAACATTTTCTTAATACGTTCTTTGACAATCTCTTTACGTGCTGCACCGAAACATCTCTATTTCAGTGTGTTCAGTTTTAAAAAAATATATTAATTATAATGAGGGAAATTATTATTGAAGCAAATAAATTCTAAAAATCAAAGAAAAACTGAACCCAGTTTTCTGTATGCTTCTGTTTTCAGATGTTTTGAGGGCCACGGTAGCCGAGGGGTCACGGTCGCGAACTCGTGGCTTCCATTGACGAGTCGCGGGTTCAAAACCTTGTGCCATTCAAGACCCGCCGTTTAGTTGAGCTGATACACGTTAAATCTGTTAAGGCTCAAAATCCACCCGGTGGTGTGGTATGCAAGTTTGGAGAGTAAGGTCTCGAGTCAGGTGACGTCCTCGTCAATTGGCCGAGGTCCGTATCCAACAGCCCTCGTGTTGCTTCACAGTGTGATATAAATCCAATCAAAATCAGATGGTTTGAAGTTTACTATCTGTTGCGATCAGTGGTGCACACAAGGAGGGTGTCCTGGGGGTCGGGAAGCCCTTGATTTTTTTTTTCGATTGATGATAATTATATATATACGTAACGTAAAATTTAATTAATATATTCCGGCGTGTATTCTACTACTGTCTGGTTATTCCCGACAGACATTGCCAATCATTCCTCGCTCTACTTTAGCTCACGAGATTAATGCATGTTTAAAACAATCGTTTTTATGGCGAAACGTCGAGACACTTTGATTGACCATAAATATGAGAGTACAATTGCAAGATGACCAATCGGCGCAAATATTGTCTAAGTGCTGGATATTAGAAACTGTGAAGTAGAACTGCACCCCAATACATAAAGTATCAAATTGAGATACATTTTCTTGCACTGTTGTTCAGACAAAAGAACTGATTGAGAGTGTCTTCCCGTATATACTGAATAATTATCTAGATAATTGACTCTGTAATCCTGATAGATAGACATAAAATGTGTTGATGTTGACGAAAGAAACTTCCAGATATAGTGAGTTGTTGCCTCATGATCTACTGCCTTTTAAATCAATCGACACTATTGTTGATGAAAATGAAACCCTAAATTTTCCAACTGAGTATTTGAATTCTCTGGATTTGCAATATTCCATACAATATTCGGTTGAAGATTGAATCACTGGTTATTCTGCTGCGTCACTTATATATATATATTATATATATATATATATATAAATCCACCTAGATAAAACAACGTTTCACGTTTGGTCACCAACAGCCGGGAAAATTCTTGAAGCAAATATTTTGACTGTAAAGTTTAAAGGAGAAATCCTGTTGCCGCGTATTACGCTGGTGGTATCAGAATCTTCAATACCATTCAAAGCGCTTCGATTCCCAATTCGTTTGGTTTTCGCGATGAAAGAAAGAATATTGACGATGATTAAACGCGATGATTAAAGAAATTTCTAAACCAAACAATGTCCATTTGATACTTGGACTTAAAAAATCCATGTTTCTCGAATGAACAACTATATATTGCGTGCTCACGTGTGGGGAAACCCTCGAATCTATTTGAGTAAGCAAAAGACGGGGGTCACCGAAAATTATTGTGCACTGATTAGTGATTAGTTATATTAAAATTATTTATTATTATACTTTAAAATGAAAAAAATATTAAAAATCAACGTTATTCACCTCATTTATAAAATTTTTATGTTATTTAACAACTTCATAAGTAATTCATGAATTATACTATAATTTACTACAAGGGGTGATCAAATGAAAAGGTACGAAACGACATAAAAATGAAACAGTTAAATATTTGCATATTCCGCCAAGGGAGAATGTAGCGAGACATCTCGGGATGCCATTGGAGACTCTGACTGGGATCGCGGATCATGCGCGGGTACCCGCATGCGCAGGAGAGAGCAAAGGCTCTTATAAAAAGCGGCGTCCAAATGATGCGAGCACAGAATTACTCGAGCACAGAAAAAGCATTTACTCCGATGTGTACTGTGAGACACTCCGACGCCTACGCAGGTCCATCAAGAACAAAAGACCGGGGCTGCTCACGGAGGGTGTGGTTCTGCTCCATGATAACGCGCGTCCACACGTCTCCAGAGTCACACAAATGGAACTGGACAAGTTCCAATGGGAGACGTTGGACCATCCGTCCTACAGTCCGTACATGTCACCCTGCGATTTCCATGTGTTTGGTCCACTGAAGAAACACCTGAAAGGAAAGCGCTTCAACTCGGACGACGTACTCAAGGACACTGTGAAGGACTGGGTCTCGTCACAGCCACAGGAATTCTAGGAACAAGGAATCCTGCGGCTTGTTCATCAGTGGCATCGTTGTGCTCAGGCCTATGGTGTATATTTTGAATAAAGTCTATTTGTACCCACCGTGTCGTTTCGTACCTTTTCATTTGATCACCCCTTGTATATATACTATATATAATACTATATATACTATAATTTAATGGGAGATGTATAAAATGCAGAATGAAACAAAATTATGCTGTTTTATACTTAATTTCAACTATCCGAAATTGCTAACGAAGGTTATCTTAACTATATTGAATAGTTTAGAATATTAAATCAACGCATTAAAACAAAGCCACAGCGACGCGTGGCTGAGTCAGCTAGTATATATATAAAATGAACAAATAATTTCTGTTTTAACAGGTGTCGTGAAGACATAACTACCAAAAATAAAATTATAGCTAAATAAAGTGAGAAATTAAAATTATGATGTCGCATCCTAAAGGCTTGAAATTATGTGAGGTTCGTAGCATACGTTAATATTTTATCTTCCAAACTGAGAAAAAAATTTTAGAATATCAATACGGAGAAAACACACTATCTTCATCAAAAAGATAGGCGAAAACGCCATAAAAATTTCACTGGGCGAAAGAAAGAAAAAGGGAGTGAAGTGTGAGGACGAAAAGTTTAATCTCACTGCTATTGGTTTCTTTAGGCACAGGGGAGGAGGAAAGGGAGGAGTTATGAATCAGTTGCGAAGCTCAACTCAATAGGTCAGAACGTACCCCGCTATACGTCACACCCTGCTTTCTTAGACCGAAAACAAGGATGTGAGAGAGGTTTAAAATAAAAAAAAAGAATTGAGAGAATTTGGCTGTTGATCAGAAAAAAAAATTTCAAAAAAAGAGAGATGTGCATGAATGAATGGTGTCGCCATCTATATTAAGAAGTATGAAACAAAATCTGCTAAAAGCTCTAAATTTTTTTTTAAATAATTATAATAATAAAACAATTAGACTAGTTTCAGATAAAAAAGAAAGGGGAAAAAAACTGCGAAATAATTCAAATGCTTTCACAATAATTTTAACTTTGGTGTTTAGAGTTAAAATTTTTTAAAACAATTTATGAGGGGATTCTTGGATCCGGACCCGCCCCCAGAGCCCTTGATTTTTTTTCGATTGATTATGCTCCTATGTATATAGTATGTAAAATTTAATTAATATTTGTTACATAAACAATTTTTTTATTTGTGCTAATTATTTATTCTGTAATTTATTTTTTTTTTACTATTTTTTGTTCCCGACAATCAACAAAATCAAAAGAATATTTTTGGCTGTGATACTAAAATGGTGGATTTTCGACCCAACCTACCCCCGTCCTTTGCAAAGTTCCTGTGGGCGCCATTGATGTTCAGGGAAGGAAATAAGGTCAACAATAGTTTTTCTCCTTAAAGGGTCCCGTAGACAGAAATTCCAACTCTAAAACGATGAAAGCGCCCTCTTCTGGGAGAGGGAATGGGCGTTCCTAAAAGAAAGGCCAAGTACTCATGAGTACTGGTCTTAATGATCGGAGGTAAATAGTTCCTTCATAAAAGATAAATTATATGCCTTTTTTTCTTAATTTTCAATATTTTCTTGACTTTGAAAAAAAACATTTTTTTCAAGCTATTATTTTTCCAAATTTGCATTTACTTGATCCCATTTTCTGATGATTATGTGCTGACAGATGTCATGATGAAAGAAAATGACGTCACAGAATCATACAAGCCTCTTCTACAACAGTTGAGAGAGGGATTCTAAGTGCAAAGGGAGCTCGAGACAGGAAACTCTCCCCCCTCCTCTCTTTCGCCTTCTATTTTTGTTCTTGGAGGGTCCAGTTTACAACCAACTGACCCCTCTTTTACTGCCCACCCTATGGCAGTTTTCAATTACATGAAAACTGTGCCTGACATTCTAGTTATACAAAGAAACACTGCTTTTTTTACGCTGTTTCGTTTCTGTTTTGAGGAACATCAGTTTTTCATTTGAATTTTATAAAAATATAAGTTTTAGTTAAGGCAAAAACCTTTATATATATATTTCTATACATTCAAAACAATTTTCTGTGATATTCTTCAATACTAAATTGCATCAAAATCCTTTTTTAAACAGTTTAATGACAAGAGAAATTTATAAAATTAATGGAATGAATAGTGTAATGTGATTTAAATTATTCTCTTTCCTGAAATATTTCAGGTCAGTTCTTTATTTCCGATTCAGTTCAATAATTTTATTTAAAAACGGTTTAAGACATGTAACAAAAAAAAATCTTATATAAATTTAATAAAGTACAGTGGCGTAACTACCAATGGGATAGGTAGTGCCGTGCACAGGGCTCAGGGGACCCTCACGCCTTGACCACCAAGCAAGTCGAGCTTGCGATAATTTCTCCCATAATTGAGGTATAAATATAAAAGATTTTTACATAGCTGTAATCATGGCAACTCCGTTGAAAGTAATTTCAAACCTTGTAAGGAATTCCCCTAAATTCTTTCCTTTGTTTGTCTATAGTGTTGCGAATTTTACTTATTAAAAAGTTTATATTATTTTTCAATTTTTTCATTTTTCTAATCTTTACTTGAAAATAAACATCAAGTTCCATGAAATGTCTTACCATACATCTAAAAAAACCACACAGGAAGCTATTTCTTCTTGGTCATTTTATTTTTTATAACAATATGATTCATAATAAGCTATTTTCAAAGTTTCACAATCTGGTATCTGCAACAGACTGATGTAATTTTGACCCCCCTCCTCTGTTTTGTCGTGTGTTTTATTTTAAATAATTATAATAATTTTGTATTATATTTTCTTGTTTGTGCATATTTCTTTTATCATTTCCTGTCTATCACATGTCAAATCGAACCTGGGCAATCACTAAATTCACAAGAAAACTCATATGAATACATGTAAGTAGTTTGTAGCTTTGCTTTCCTATGTTCTGCAGAGCTTGACACAGGGCTGATGTGAACCAGCTTTGTATATATATATATAAAATACTCTATAATATATTTTTAATTAATAAAACAAAACTCCACCAATATTCTCTCTTTTTTTTGCACCAAGACCTTTGGATACCTAGCTACGCCACTGATAAAGTATATTGAGTATTGGTTTTGGGACCCACACAATTTTTTGGAAGAACAGTTTTAGTGTTGGAATTTCTAATATAAATACAGTTACAAAAAAAAGGAACGAGTCTTACAGTAGTCGCATATGATGTGTAACATGACATGTTATCCTGGTAAATACGCAATAGTAAGATAAATCCTGGAAAAAATTAATCGGGTATGATTGGAAATAATTTTCTATCAAATAATTTTATCTTTAATGAAAATTTTATTTAATTAAAACAAAGAGTCATGTAATTTTTTAGCAAAAATAAATATTCTTGTTCAATTTGGGGAAGACACACACACAATAGACTTATGATGACTAAAATCTGACACATGTACTTGAGATTTTAAAGTATTTAATAACCTTTGAAAAACAACGTGAATAACAGTACCACTGTTAGCTGTCGATATATTTCGGTTTGTGTTCATTTCGAGCTTGAGCTCATCATTCAAAAAAGCTATGAGCGGACAATCGTAAAGTTACCTGACTGACAAACAGATTTGGTAAAGCAGTAATTGGTTTGGCCGTTTGTTTCTGAGAGATTTGTGTTCGTTCCAAAGAAGAAAAAAAATACCTGCTGCGTGGAGTTGAATTTTGTGCAATTCTTTTCGGCTGTACTCCTTCAGTTTTTAATTTTTTTTCTCACGTTTCTTTTGTCGAAAATCTCGCATACATTCTGCTTTGGATTTACTCGTCTCGGTAAATCACAAAATCGTTTTAAAGTTATTGTATTCCAGATTTTAATTTCAATTAACTTTTTTCACTAATCATACTAAATATTTCTTATTTATCACACTAATGTTATATTTTTAATATCACAAACAGAAACCACAGCAATATATTTTTAAAAAAAAATAAAAATAATTTAAATCAGCTTTTAAAACCGTGGAGGATTATATACCATAATGACTAAAGACGCGAGATTCCCAAGTTCAAAAAAAGGTCATGAAGAATACAAAGAAACTGTAAACTCAAGTGTCATTCTCGCTATCCGATCTTGGCTTAGAAGAGGGATGGCCAACTCAAATGACCTTGCGGGCCACTTCGGAAAAACATTATAATCCTGCGGGCTGCAAACAAAAATTATATATCTTTATATTATATTTAGACCCATCACAAACATTTATTGGAATGAAAATTTAAAACGGAATGAATTATTATTGATTTCATTATTTTTCATCTATACAAGCATAGATAATTTATAATAATAATGCAAGGATCAAATATGTCTAATTCTAGCAATAGGCAGCGCGATGGAGTTACAGGAATCGAGTGTGATGCTGCGCTGCAATACCGCACACTTCTAAGAATGTATTAAAATAAAAGAAAGGTAATAAAATAGAAACAGTTATGAAGTATATTTGTTACAAAACACTACATTAAAAACAAAAATATTGTACAAAATAATCATATTTTGTAATGAATCTCGAGGGCCGCAAAATTATTAAAGGCCGCGGCTTGGCCACCCTTGGCTTAGAATTACGAAGTCTGTCGCAAATAATATATATGGCTCTAGAGCAGTGGTCTTCAAACTTTTTCAACTCAAGGAACCCTTTAAACTTGAAAGTGTTTTTGTGGAACCCCTAGAACTAGAAAGTGTTTTCGTAGAACCCCTAGAACTAGAAAGTGTTTTCGTAGAACCCCTAGAACTAGAAAGTGTTTTCGTAGAACCCCTAGAACTAGAAAGTGTTTTCGTACAACCCCATTCCAATCAGAATTTCCCGGGATTTTTGGGGAAAATCTCTATATAATCCCTCAGATGTCAAACATTCAAATTGTGGAGTGAGTGAGTGAATATTAACGTCACACTGTTTAGCTACACGAGAGCTTTTGGTAACGGACCTCGTAATTTTGAACCATGGTCAAGTGACGGGGATGACACCTGAGATAGCACCTCATCTCCTAACTACCACACCACACCAAAGGAAGGACGTTTGAGCTCTCGACAGATTTAACGTGCATCGCGCCCCTACACGGTGGGTCTTTAGTGGTGCTGGGCTTGAACTTTAAAATTGTGGAACTATTTGCCTGTATTTGTACTTGCAGTGCATTCTTCATAGCGCATTAACTTAGAATTCATTTTGAAAAAAAAAAGCAGTGATGAGTTATCTTGAATAATATATGAAACACATGTATAAATGAAAATGCAAAATGTAGATACTGCTTTCCAGACAGAAATTAAAAAAAAAAAAAATTCTGCAATGTTATTTCTAAGTTGAATTTTCAGTGAAGGAAATAAAAACGGAATAAAAACATCAGTAGCAATAGTAAATAAATTAATTGAAATTTATATGTTTTAAGAAGAAACTATTAATGTTACTAAAAATATTCTTAAAATTATGGAAAACTTTCTGATTTATTTTAAATCAATGGTATTTCATCTTCGGAATATTTGAATCTTATTTAAAATGCGATGATCAATAAATCCATTTAGTATGTGGAAACTTTCACAATATTTGAAATGAACAGCGGAACAATAATTTAGAAAAAAAGAAATACACACTTTTCTTTCCAATTCCTGAAATTCTGTCCTATATTCTTTTTTCGTTTAGCCGAAAGAAATAATCTTCTTTTGAAGCTGCGACGATGATCCATTTTATTTAATAACTGAAATAAACTGTGCAAAATAAGTTTTAAAACAGCTGATATTCAAATAACTTTAACTTGGAAAAAAACACAGGAATTTCAATTTTGGAGATATGTAAGAAAAGAATGCGAAATCTGATTCACTTTATCCTGACGATTCAAATGCATTTAATAAATATTTATTGTTCATTTTAATTATTAATAAAATATAACTTATTTAGTATATATAAATAATTTTAAGAAAGGTGGAATAAAAAACAGAGG
Organism: Trichonephila clavata; assembly: GCA_019973975.1. Classification (NCBI taxonomy): domain Eukaryota; kingdom Metazoa; phylum Arthropoda; class Arachnida; order Araneae; family Nephilidae; genus Trichonephila; species Trichonephila clavata. The sequence continues at coordinate 8,719 of BMAO01006236.1, read as the reverse complement.
ATAGCTTTTTGTACAAAACGTATTTGTAGTTATTTTCAAGCACAGACTCAAACTTTCCTAAGAATGATGTAATTGTAAATAGTATCTTGAATGCCTATAGATTCTTAGAAAACAAGACCCATTTGGGGGGGGGGGACATCTCTGTTACACAATCCACCGAAAAGTCATAAATTACCCCCTTTCACCAAGGGAACGCAGGGAAAATTTCATGTATCCTTCCGCAAGAAGGCGGAGTTACAAGTTTACTTTCCCCTCATTCCAAATATGCAATGCTGACTTATTTAATTATTCGCAAATAAATTAGTTTAAAAATTTTAAAGTATATGCGTTTGAAAGAGCATAAAAAATAATGGATTTCCGCTGAAAAACTTTTTTTATCCGATAATTGAAAATATTTTTATGATCGTTTCAACGCACTAAATGTAAATTTTCAAGCTTTTAATAAATATTTAAAAATATTTAGAAATTTTTTTTAAAAAATCGAAATCACGAGAAAAATTAATTTTTTTTTTTATCTTTAGGATGCATTTTGTTTCATACAGTTAAAAGCAATACCTTAGACGTAAATTGAATTATAAGAAACTCCATAGGATTAACATTACACTCGGGTTTTCGTGGTGGCGTGTCACCGGGAGCCTTAACCTGTTACCGCCCAGCGATCTATTTATAGATCACCTCCCACTCAGAACTCCCAGTGAAAATGATATCTTTTAATCACTTCGTATTGTCATTGGCTGGTTTCCTTACACATGTGGCCATACCCCCAAACGAGATTTGAAGCATTCTTTCCCACAGCAGTCCAGTAGCTAGCGTCTGATGTTCGCCATTTTGAAGCTTCAAAGTGCAGCTTTCGATTTTGTATCCAACAGAAAAAAAAAATTTAAGGTAAGTTAAACTTTTTTCATGAGTTTTACATTTTCAATACAACTTTACTTATTCTGGCTTATTTATATAAAAAAAATAACTATTTTTATTATTAAAATGTAAGTTTAAACATTCTGATCTATAAATAGATCGCTGGGCGTTAGTGGTAACTAATATAATTTTTTTCCCGTTCCCTTCACACCACCAAAGAAGCGTTAGAATATATGTTTTCTAAGGAAATAGTTTGATATAATTGCTTTACCACCTAATGTGGATGAGTTAACTGATGATTATTTTGAGGATGATGAAATGACTACTCTATCGGTAAAAGATCTGTAAGGTAATGTAGAAATTTGTGTACACTGCGAGAAACGATGTTCAAAACTGAGAGAAAACAGCTCACTTTTGAATACTTCACATTCTCAAAATAGCTCCGATGCACGCTTACTCAAATCTGAGAATCGCATATTCTCATATTGAGACACAAGTACATTCTCATTTTTGAACCTGTTACGGGATCAAATTTTTGAGAATGAAAGATCGATATGAGTATATAATGCACTCATATTTGAATTTGTTAATGTATCAAATATGAGTTAAAACAATAAAATGAGTATGTATAGCATTTATTTTCGGTACTGTTGTATCTAATATGAATTTTTAACAGAAAATTATTTATTAACCCAAATCTTAAGGGATTTAAAAATGTGATACCTGAGTTGTAAATTTTCACTTTCTACATCTTACGTATTATTTTATTTTCATTTCATGAAATTTTTTACTTTTAACTTCGAAATCAAAATTCATTTTACATTTATTGTGTGTAACAAAAAGGTATTCGCATATTATCGCGAAAGTGCCTAACTCGCCAAATTTTGGCAGTAACGATTTCGCATGTGTCCTACGCGCTGAATTAGCAACCATGTACTTCGTTTTATATAATGTCACCAATACGGTGGCGACAATACGCAAATATCAACAAAAATATTACTTTTCGAAAAAAAAAATGCAACTATTATTTGATCACAAACTGCATGTCTTCGAACTTATACCGCAAATATAAATCTTTGAAAACTGCAAAAATAAATTCGATGTTATCGTTTAACAAATGTGTATGCATTTTGAACTAGTTCCAGAAGCAATTTGATTCATTATTTATATTTATGTTTCTCTCTAGAAGCATTATATTGTTTCCTTAAAATCATATACAAGCAGAAAATTAACTTTTATTTAAAAAAATTCAGCCCTTCAATAATAAGTTATTAGAAATATCTAGGAAACATTATGATAAATAACAGATTTTTCTAAGTAAAAATTTCAAAACAATGCCAGAAAGAAATAGCTTTTTTACATATTATGTAACCTGAAGAAAAAAACCTTTTGACTAAAGTAACACTCATTAGGCCCAGGTGTGTAAGTATCTTTATATCAATTGTTTTGTTTAAATAGAAACCTATCCACATGGAAATAAAGAAAATGCATTGCTATATTCCAACTAAGCTCGTTTTTTGTTAAAGCAACTGATTTTACACTTTCCTATCACCAAAGAAAACAAATATAATAGTTTTTAAGTTAATGTTTTTTTTAATTAAAATACTTAAAAATTTTAGTCCTTAGAAGAATGTAAAAACAACTCTAACAGTACATTTTTGCATTCATTAACAAAACATTTAGTTTTTAACCTAATGGAAAGAGCTTTTAGAGAAGTTTTCAGCACCCATTCAGAAGAAAAAATAACATCATAAGGACCAATAGAATCATAATTTAGCAATTTTACTTGCTGTACAGAATTTTATTTTCAATACCTTTTTTCAATTATTCACTGTTAACAAGAAAAATAAAACACACCAAAATCATATTGCTGAAATATTTATTCTGGAAATTGTACGCATACATATATACATAAAAAATAAACAAGAATATAAGTGAAATTTTTTTTTTATAAACACTATCTAATCCATATTATAGTCAACTCCATCCTTATTTGTGCAGAACAGATTATGTTTTAGTGTAATATACATTGTAAATATAGGAAAGTGTGTAAAAGTACATAAATAAACAACTTTTTAATTTTTTTATCAAATCCTGTCTTTGAGTTACAAAATGTGAGTGAAAATGCCTTTCAAACAGTGTTGTTTCAAATAAATTACATGTTAGGATATGCGAGTCATCTAAATTATTTACTGCAGAATTTATAGATAGCTGGTTTTGAAAGGAATTTTGAAAGTTCTCATTAGAGTAAAATTTTTACAAAGGTTGTTCATAATTATATAGTTTTCGAAATGACTATCTACAAAATTTAGCATAACACATGTAGTGATATGCTATGCCTGTATGAGTATTTAGAACATAATGACAAAGCCACAATGTGAAACCAATGGTCTTTGGCAGAAAGTGCAAAATGTATGAAATTCATAGATTAATATTATCCATAAAATATGTATAAAAAAAAATTCAGAGCTATATCAAAATTTAAAACAAATTATGAGTGGAAACATTAAAAATCAAGATTTGTACTAACAAGCAGAAATGAAATTAGTGCAAATTAAAAATAAAGCATTCATAATTTAGAAACAAGATAAAAGATTTAAAAAATACAATTTTTATAAATATTGCACGTCTACCTGAATTTCACATTTATAAAAACAACAGTTAAAAAAATACCACACATTGGAACAATATATACAGGAACTAATTTGCTATCAGTACACTACACATTAAACATCTTTTAGAAGTGGTTTTGAAATCGCTGCAAAAATTTTGGCATCCAATAGTATTCAATCAATGATGATGGTCTCCCACTAAGAACTCAACATGACAATAATTTAAAAGAATGGCTTATTCCTGGCAAAAAAGGAATTACATTAAGAAGCAAAAACATAAGTACTTTTTTTTATAGAAAACCAATTAGAAAAATATGAATGCCAGGATTTAAAGAAATAGAACAAAAGGTATTTAGAAATGCCAAGAAAAAAGCAGAAAAAAATAAAATTGAAACTGGAAAAATAATAACTGCATATAAAAGAGTGGGGTGCTCAATATCAATTGTTATAATTTCTTACTAGTTCTATTCCAAAATGCAGAGTTAGTGTAAAAATGTAGTACAGAGGACCCCACGCCTTTACCACGATGACATTAATTTTCTAGTTAATCATTTTATTCTTATATTAAGATTTATTTCTTACTTTTTAGTTTGATAAAAAAAGCATGTTTCTTAAAACTATAATTTAAATTAATTGTGCTTCAAATACGTCAGACTGAATAAATTACGTATTATCACAACAAATGCCAAATCTAATAATAACACACCAAGTTGGCAACCCTGATTGGTAATTGCGTCTTATTGCAACCTATTAGCGATATTATATGAAATGAAGCACCTGGCAGCCAATTCAGTGTGTACCACACATAGGAAATCGGGGTGGCCAACTCAGCGAGTTATTTAGAGTCAGCGATTGTCGCAAAAATACACAAGTACCCTCCGAGTTCCTGTGTGTTGAACGTGCTGAATTGGCAAACAGGTGCTTTGTTTCATATAATGTCACCAATTGGTTGTGATAATACGTAAGTACCAAGATTTATGTTTTTTCACTTGTGTACAACATACCTGCATACAGGAGTTTTTGTACCCAAGCTGTATTAATTTTTGGTACTTTCATAATATTGCAACCATATTGGTGAAATTATATGTAATACAACACATGGTAGTCAATCTGGCGCATACGACACATGCAAAATCAGGGTCACCAACTTGGCACGTTATCTTGAACATTGGCATTGTTGTGGTAATATGTATCGTAAAATCTGGTGTATGGTGCACGCTTTTAACACAAAAAATAAGATTGAATTTTATGCGTGCACGTTATATACCAGGTATAAAAATAAGAGCTTTAAAAAATGTGAGCACAGGAAAAAAATTAGATTTCTACATAGATCAAAATAATGGTTATTTAAAAGAAATGGCATTCCTTATGAACTTAAAGGGTTGCACTTCTAGATGTATACTATTTTTTACTAAAGCTTAGAATAAATGACTTTCAAACTTTAAGAACATGACTCGCATACATCTCAGGTTTCTTCATGAAAATGGGGGTGCACATTTTCAGCAAATAAACATAAAAATTAAAAATTGCTACTTGAAAGTATAAGTGCATGTAATACGATGGTATAAATGATATGCCAGATTTTATGGTAAAAACATAATTTTTTTCTACCTTTCTTTAATGAGTAAAAGCATAAAATATATTTATATTGGGTTAATTATAAAGAATCTGATATATATACTTCATTTATTTTCATCCAAATAAACAAAACACTATAGTCACAATAAAGGAACCATAAAATAAATGTAATGAAATAATTTTCCATAAGTTTACCAATAAGCTAGAAAAGTTCTTTAAAATCTACAAGAAATTAGTCTCTTAAAAAGATTACTAATTGAAAACAAAAATTTATTTTGTAGTCTTAAGTTTTTCAAGACATGCAAGCTATTTTAAAGTTCAATATGAAAATAAAACTATTCCAATGTAGCAAAGGAATACTTAAATTATTATTTGCCTATAAGCAAGTGCCCAAAAAATCAACAATGTGACTTATTATGAATCAAGTAAATTTCATTAAGATATGTGACTACCCAAAATTCGCAGTTTTGGTGAAAATTTTCAAAAATTACTTTTGTGTTTTTATTTTAAAGACTATACATTTAAGATTCCAAAAACACTCTATTTTTGTTTCTATGATATCTAGAAGCAAAGTTATAGCATAATTAGTAAACTGGAATTGGAGTTAACAAAACCAGATGCTGATCCCTACACAAAATATTTTTAAGATATTGAATTTAATTTTTCAGAACATGTATTATTTAGTTCTATCTGTGTTATGAATCAAACTCTAATCTCTGTGTATATACAGTGAACCCCAAAAGTGTTCGTACACTTGCAATTTCCTATAAAATTTATTGTTTCCGACTAATAAAAATTAATATTTTGGAATTGTAATTTTTTTTATCTGTAACTTGTTCTTGGTGGAATGACATAATTATTTTTTTAAAAATTGTATAACTATTATTTTTAAAAATTCATAATCAAAAAGCTCCTGAAAAATTACGCCACTAAAGTCTTAGAACACTTAACAAAAATCTCAACATAGCTTTAAATATTTTATTTCTTTCTTAATTTAGAACTTAGTAGGATATCTTTTAGTGTCCACAACAACTTTTGGACATCTTGATATAGATTTATTGAGTTTTTGTAATTTCTGCATTGATTTTCCTCCATGCTTCTGTGATTATTGTTTTTACTTCCCATTATGTGTTTATATGTCATGTTTTCTTTTTATTTTAAATCTAGTTCTCCCCAAATATGCTCTGCTGGGCTAAATAAATTGATTGAGGACGTGTTTTCAAACTTTTGGGTACAGTTATAGAGACACCAGCAGTGTACATTGAGAGCAGTTCGCTTGGCGTCATTATCCTGTTAAAAAATGAAGTCGTCTGAAATATCCAAATTTTGAGAGGATAATTTAAAATTTCTCTTTAAAATATTTAAATAGAGCTCATGATTCTCAATACCATCAAAAAATACCAAATTACCTAATTCCTGAAGCCTATTTACACCCCCCTCCCCCGCAAGAACACCTCTGTGTTGAATCATGGAGGTGGAGGAGCTCTTGTTCCACATAAATTCACTGGATTAAATGCCTCATTTTTTCCTTTAAAACTATTATATGCCCATCAGAACCAAAAATGTTGAATTTTCTGTCATCCCAATCACTTTCCTGTCAATTTTGAATTTTCTGAAACTTAAGTCACAAGAATCTAGTTGGATGAATGAACCATGGAAGTGGAAGTGTTCTTGCGTGGGGGCGTAAATCAGCCACAGAATTAGGTAATTTTTGATGGTATTGAGAATCATGAGCTCTAGTCAAATATTTTAAAGAGAAATTTTAAATTGTCTGTCCAAAATTTGATATGGAACACGACTTCATATTTTAACAGGATAATGAAGCCAAGCGTACTGCTCTCAATGTACACCGCTGGTTGTCTTTATAACTGCCCCAAAATTTTGTGAAAACAACTTCTCAATCAATTTATTTAGCCCAGCAGAGCATATTTGGGAGAACTAGATTTAAAATAAAAAAACATGACATATAAACACATAATGGAAATAAAAATAATAATCACAGAAGCATGGAGGTAAATCGATGCAGACATTACAAAAAACAGATTAAATCTATACAAGATGTTTAAAAGTTGTTGTGGACACTAAAAGATATCCTACTAAGTTCTAAATTAAGAAAGAAATACAATATTTAAAGCTATGTTGAGATTTTTGTTAAGTGTTCTAAGACTTTAGTGGCGTAATTTTTCAGGAGCTTTTTTGATTATTAATTTTTTAAAAATAATAGTTATGCTATTTTTAAAAAAATAATAATGGCATTCCATTAAGAACAAGTTGCAGATATCGTAAAAAAAATTACAATTTCTATGCATTAATTTTATTAGTCGAAATCATTAAATTTTATAGGAAACTGCAAGTGTACGAACACTTTTGGGGTTCACTGTATTTATGTACTTCATTGCATTAAATGTAAAAAATATCATTAATTTTTTAAAAAATCGAGTTTTTGCATAAAATTTGCATATTTAAAAACTTTAAAAGTAATATATATCTTTTAATTCCTAATATATAAAGATGTTCCATTATTTATGTACTGTATAAATATTATTTGAATACATCATTAGAATTTTGTGTAAAAGATCCTAATTGCAATTTTTTCATGAAAATTTTACTAAACTCGACAATTTTATAATTATAAAACTCTCCAGAAAACAGCAAAAGGGTTGAAAATTAGTTAAACATGAAGCTAAAGAGTTTGAGCTATAATTATGGTGAGTTTAAGAAATGTACAACTAGTAGAACATTTTTCATATTGTATTTAAATCTTTAAAAGCATTGTCTGAGAAACTATGTTTTTTGGCTTCACGGTAAAGTTCACAAATGGATTTCTTTTTTAAGACATTGAATTAACATTTTAAGAAAACTTTTATTTTATTTGTATTATAGACTATAATCTCTGTGTATGTATATATGCATTTTATTGGCACATACAATTTGTGAGAAAAAATATGTTTTTTTTTAAAAAATTGACAAATTTCAAAAAAATAATTAACTCTTATCGCTCTAGGCACAGATAATGATGTTATTTGGGTGCGTTTTTAATATTATTTGAATATATTAATTAGAATTTTCAATACAAGGTTTACTGTAACTGCAATTTTTAACTAAAAATTCCCAATCTATCCAAAATAATTTAAAATTTTGTGGAATTGTATTTTAATTCCTGACTCAAGTGTAGTAAAGTGGAGAGGGCCCTTTCGATTTTTATATAGATATTATTGGTGAGATAACGAATTCATTCTGGCTTCGGGAAACCTATCGCTAAGTGAAGTAGCTTGGCGATCGATTTTGGTCACCAAAAAAATTTGACATCGCCAAGTATCTATACTACACTTGAACCTTAATTCCTAGTTCTATGCACACCCTTTTTAAAGAAAAAAGTGTTTTTTTAGTTGAAAATTTGTTTCAATAAAATGCTCCGAAGGTAGCCACATACCTAAAATTTGTTTTTTAAATAATCCAAAGATTTTTTCACATTTTTTCGCTAAAAATCCTATAAAAGCCTTACAAAATCAAAACAATCTATCACTCATGTGTTCGTCCGCGGGTAGCGTGGTAGAAACGAAAAATAGTTCGGAAGATTTATGAGAACTAAATTTGTTGTTAAACCCCCAATCTTTAAAATATGTAGCCAGTATATTAAAAACTTTTTAATCCTGAATATCTTTTTAATTTGT
>BMAO01006235.1:0-183642 GCA_019973975.1 Trichonephila clavata | reverse complement strand
GTAATGCAACGTTTCTCAAACTGTGGGGCACGCCACCCTAGGGGGCGTGATAATTTGCGAGGGTGGCGCAAACATACTTAAAAGTCGAAGACAAAAGATTATTTTTAAAAAAATTATTAACTTACTGAAAATAAACAACATAATACGTTCTGACATAATAAAATTAACATTTACACAGATATAATACACTTATAATGTATCAGTACTGCTGTTTTTATAATTAATTTAACAATACTAAGAAAGAACAAGTTTAAAAATTACCAGTGACTCCATGGGCTTTTCATATATAAAATTATATACAAAAATTAACACTTATCTTGATAATTTGTAAGGTTTACTGCCGGTTAAAAATTACGCTATTCGTTCCCCAAAAAAAAAAAAAAAAAATGCCTCTGACTTCTATGTAGGGCGCGTATGTGAAGCATTGTTGGGGGGGGGGGGACTCTCTGATAAATAAGGAAACCCTCTGATAAAAATAAAATCCTTCTCAAACACTGTCAATGTCCTTTTATTGCATTCCAAAGCTTTCGGAATAATTTGATGGATAGCAGTGCACAGAAAAGATCGCACTTCGGAAAGACGTATATATACATCCGAGGCATTTAACATACCGGTTGAGCCAGACGTTATATATAAGCCGGTGGCACTTAAGAGGTTTAAGTCATATTGTAGCCTTAGCATCAAAGTATAGTATGATTGAATTCAATGCATTGTTATTTGTATGGAGAGGGCCGTGATGAAAATTATGATTAAATATTGGGTCACAAATATTTAAAGTTTGAGAAGCACCGAGGTAAGGTAATCAATTCTAATAAAATATTAAAAATGTATTGCATATACAGATACATTATAAATACATTGTTCATTTTCACTTTTATTTCAAGATAGGTCACCTTCCAAAATATTCTTGATTCACAGTAAGACTTTGCATTTAAAAATACTTGCTATTTTAATTAATTTATTAATTTATTTATTGGAAAAAAACAAATTTGGATCCGGAAGAATCACACTTATCTTATATTAAAATAAGTTGGCGTAGGATAATTTTAGTACACGATGAAATTTGTTACATTTTTATTTTTAATTCTTCATATTGAAACTGTGTATTATTGAGCATATGATATACAAGACAGATTTTACTCTTACGACATTAGAAATTTAAGAACAAATTACATTGTAGCATGATCGTAGTACAAGTAATAGTCATTTGTGGATTATTAATTTATCTTGAAACAATATTTACTGCATTTCATGAATTAAGTTCAGTTTACAATAATGATAACGAATATTTGATGTTAAGGAGCGTTTGAAAATATATTGCTTTTAATAACAAAACAATTTTTTTTTAATTCTAAAATGTTATGTTCATATAATTAAAACGATTTTAATCATCACACTTGAGGACAAAACAAAAATAACTTCACAAGAAATTTTTAAATTATTGACTTTTTTATTTAATTCTTTTTTTTAAAAAAAAATAAAAAATTATACTTTATAAAAAAAATGTTTTAAATCAAAATTTTAAGAAATTAAAAATTTTCTGTGAATAAGGCTTAAAAATTTTAGTAGAATTCATAATCGGAAAGAAATGTTTAAAGCGAATTTAAATTGAAGCTTAATAGGAAGAAAGTAAAAATAATAATTGCGAAAGCACACAGGATAAAATCGGTAAGTTAAAAATTTAATATGAATCAGGCTTAAAAATTTTAGTAAAATTCATAATTGGAAAGAAATGTTTACAGCGAATAAAATTGGAGCTTAATAGAAAAAAGTAAAAATAATAATTGCGAAAGCACACAGGAAAAAATTGGTACATGTATTATCATTAATTTTATAATATTCGCTTTGCAAATATATTGAAATATCAATGTTTTAACCAATGTTTGATTGTTTTATTTATATTTTTGTTTTAATTTTACTTACTCTTTTTAAAAAAGTATTTAATCCTGTAACAATAATAGGGCGAAATCAGTTAGTTACCTTTGAAAATTTGTTTCATCCTTTATTATTTAAATAAAATAATACCTTATTATAACTATTTGACATAGTTTCCCTAGCATAACAGGTGAAAAGTACTGTAATTTATAAATAGTCGGGCTATATATCATCCAAGGAAGGTATTCATTGATAAGTACTGGGTCGAGAAAAGATCATGTCATGCCAGTTTCAAATACTGTTACAAAAGTCTTCTTTTTTTTTTAAAAAAAAGAAAAAAAAAATCCTTTCCTGGAGTTAATGTATAACGACCTCTCACATGTTATTTCTTACGACGCCCAGTTGTTAAGCTGAAAAGAACCAGATCGCTCGTCCGCATTGTTTGTATTTGAGAAATTTTCATAGTTCATGCTTACGATCCGCCTGCTGCAAAGTAGGCCACAGAAAGAGTCAAAAAATTCGACGAAGTAAAAAAAAGTGAATGCAACTTGGATTAAATCGAATACCGGTTTACACCCCGGTTCACAAAAACTGAGACAAAAGAAAAAAAATCAACCTTTCATTGCCCCTGACCAGATCAACCAGTCTTGGAGACCGAATGGTTTCCTTCGTTCGGTTTCCATTTCAGTAGAGTAGAGTTGAGCGACACGAGAGGATTAACGAACATTGTCGTCTGGTTTTTTCGAATCTTGGAAGCCGTTTTTCGGTCGTTCTGTTCGGAGTTTCTGTTTTTTCGGGAGATCTTTTAGGATACGGATATGGAGTGATTACAATAAGTGATGGAGATATTTATTTGAACTGTGATATGTGTTGTTCCTTTGAGTGATTTATTCTTTCACCTGAAAGGTAAGATTTATCATTCTTTATTAAATCATATATTGACAATGATTGATAAAAGTATTTTTATTTAATGTCACTTCGTTTTTAATATTCGTGTAAATGAAAAATTATTTAAAAGTAAAAACGAATCAATAATTATTTTCTAATTCACTTTCTTGTTGTATTTATAAATTTTTATAGAATTAAAATTAAAAATTTTATCAATTTAGTGATTTTGCGAATTCGAAAATTTTTTAATTATTGATAATGTTGACAAAATGTTATAAAATTCACTACATCCCAGATTTAATTTTTGTTTAAATATAAGTGATTTTGACTAGGAAATAAATAATTTTTTTAATAATATTTACTAATTAAAACTCAATATTTTGATTTTCATCCATTTTAATGTTTATGATATGAAATCACATAAGTTTTATTTTTTTATGTTAAATGCGATCTCAGGAGTTATCTCTCTTGGTTAAAATAGAATATTCCATGAAAATAATAACAACTATTTTATATAATAGTCACTTTGCTTTGCATTGACTCATCAAGATTATGTAATACTGTATTTTACTCTCGTTACTTTGACCTAGTATTGATAAAAATAAAAAATCGATGATTTTAGTGACATATGATGGAGGTTCGCTAGAAATTTTTAAGCGATATTTTATTAAAAAAAAATATATTTATTCATTAAAATAAAATTAATCATTTATTTTTATATTTATTTTAAAATAATGTTTTTAAACTTATTACATATTTTATTTAAGTGACTATTTTTTTAAAATTTTTTTATGAAAAATATCATATCTAAATAAAAAAATTATAAAAAATTTTAATAAAAAAATTTAAGTTTGTTTGCAAATTTTTTTTTTATGTAATATTATCAACATTTTTCCCAATTAAGGTTAATTTTTTATTTTTTTAAATACAATTAAATGGGGGGGGATGTATTACAATACAAAATCATTAATTAGAGAAAGAGGAAATCGCAAATACGAATGATAAATGAATGAAAAACAATAATAAATCACAACTGTTTAAAATGTATAGTTATTAATTTTAAAAATTTTGAGAAATTATAAAAAAAATAATTCTGTAATTGGAAAAAATACAGTCTTTGCGAATGTAATTTTAAACTTTTTCTAATTGATTTCATATTTTAATATTTAGTTTATTATCACAACTCATTTCCCTTTTAATGATTTTATTAAGGTAATGTTAATCAAATAGTGAAAAAAATCTAAATTATTTTTTTCATCTGTTTTAAATTTTTAATGCATATTATTTATTGTCAGAGAGAGAGAGAGAGATTACTTCTTTAATATTATTATGACCGTAGTAGCCAAGTAGTCCCGATCGCAAACTCGTGGCCGACTCTGTTTCTGTCGAGTCCTGTGTCACTACAGAAATGCAATGTAGAGAGGTAGTGGCAATTTAAATCCATCAAGGCCCAAAGTTCTCGCGTTGGCGTGGGGTGGAAATTAGGAGAGTTGGATGCCAACCAAGATGTCACCCTTGTTACTTGATCATGATAAAAAAATCACGTGGTCTGCCATCAACAGCCTTCATGTAGCTACGAAATGTGACATTAATAAGCAATCAATCTAATTTACACCTTAAAGCAACGTTTCTCAAACTGGGGAGCGTGCCCCCCCCTAGGGGGCGTGATAACCCTACTTGGGGGGGGCACAAGCATGTCGAAAGTAAGAGATTATTCATAAAATTTTTTAATTTACTGAATATAAGCAAAACAAAATGTATTCTGACACACTGATATAAAATACTTATAAATGTATCAGTACTCATAGTGGCACACACAAGGGGGGGGGGCGAGTCCGGAACTCCCCATAACCTTTGATTTCTTTTTCAATTGATTATAATCTTATATATATAGTACGTAAAATTTAATGAAGTGTTTGTTACTAATAATTTATTTTGTTTTGTTTTTTACTGTTTTTGTTCCCGACAATCGAAAAAATCAAAAGTATACGTTGGGCGTGCATTGGGGTATGACGAAAATGGTGAACTTCCAACCCTAGACCCCACCCCCTTTGAAAAATTCCTGCTTGCGCCACTGATACTGCACAATGTATTTGTTAATTAATTAATCAATACTAAGTTAAGAACAGGTTTAATAATTACTAGTGACTTCCATGGGCTTGTCATATACAAAGCTATGTACAAACTTTAATACTATCTTGATAATTTGTGCACGTTATAATTAAAGTCGTTTTTTAGCTTTAGTGCCATAGTATATTATTATTGTACGGAGGGGGAGGGGGGCGCGATGAAAATTATGATTGAAAATTGGGTCGCAAACATTGAAAGTTTGATAAGTACTGCGTTATTGTTAAATAAATGCTGTAAAAATATAATTAAAGAAATTTTTACATTGTTTTACATTGTTTTACAAAATGTTGAGAAATACTAAGAGAGTTTTTAGCCATTTTCTTCTCTTAAATATACTGTTTAGAAGAATGTTCGAAATATTGGCCCAATTAAGACTCTTAGACCAAACTCTAAGAGAGAGTTTATTGACTTATTATTATGTATAGTTTATTAACAGCAATGTGTGAAATAATTTTTATTGCATAGATTATTCAGTGTGAAGAAGGAAGTGATTGAATCTTAGATAATTTAGAAGGAAGAGTTCAACATTAATTTAAGTAGATTTAGAGGTTAATGAAACTAGGAGCAAAAATAAACAGAATTAAGAATTAGGAGAGAACTTGATGAAAAGATATAGCGTATAAATCGGCCAAAGATAAGTTTTATTAATCGGTGATAAGGTACTTTAAAATAAGTAAGTTTTAAAAGGATGAGAAAATGAAAATCTGATTAGAAGGATTAAAAGTATTCCGTTTAATTTAGTTTTTTTAAAGATTTATAAATGTGAAAAAAAGATTTTACTATCATCCTAATAATAGGATTAGAAATAAATACTTTATTAATGGTAAAGGTCTTTTCTTTAAGAAAAATGCATTTAAAAAGGGTAGAATTTAAAAAAATATTACTGCCAAACTTTTTTTTATTTAAAAATTATAGAATTTTTTGACGTAGCAAAAAATTTTCGTAACAGTTTCTGCAACTTATTAGTTATCTTTTAGTACTTTTTTGTATTTGAAATGTGTCTTTTTCATTAGCATTTTCTTTTAAATGAATTACTATTCAAAATACTCTGTTTTTAAAAAATATATAAATTTATATCAAAATCTAACAAAGTTAACCAGATGTCAATATTTACGCACAACAGCCATGAAAAATATTAACTTCACTACAAAAGAGAGTTTATATACATACGTAAAGGTTGTACACTATTTTGAATCACAGTTAGATAAAAAAAAGATTAGGCAGTTGATTTTTTTCTGAAAAGCACTTTTTTATGCCGCTTAAAAAACAACAGAAATTAAGGAATAAAATTCTGGAATAGTTTCATGAGATTAAAAAATCACAGGATTACTTTAAATTAAGTTAAATGTACGAGATAAAATTACAATATAGTAGGTATATAAAAATATTAATAAGTAAAAACGAAGTTCACTAATTAATAATTAGTTATTTTACATAATAAACTAATTAGTGAAAAAATATTCTATGCTTTAGCAACGAAAATTGCATATAAAATGTTAAAAAGAAATCAATTTAAAATATAAAATATAACATTTAAAAGAAAGTAAAAACATATTTAAATTATAAAAAATTCGTTTTTATAATTAAATATATCTTTCTAAAAACTTTATTTGCAAATAATTTTGTGACGATTTTAAAAATCATTTAGTAAGTTTAATATTAAAAGATTTTAGAAAGTAATTTATTTTAAATTTCATGTCTTGCTTGAAAAAACTAAATACGAAAATTCTTTTTAAGATAAAAAAATAAAATTAAATTAAATTTTAAGAAAATAACACAAAATTATTTTAAATATTTGAAAATTTTTCAACTTTTCCAACCGTGTACTGTTTTCTGTAGCATCGTCAAATAACTTTCAGAACACATACAATAAGTCTCCAAAAAATAAGAGCAAGAAATGTTAGATGCAAAAGAATTCATTTGTTATGATAATTAAGTCGTATGTCCTCATGTTTCTTTGAAAGTATTTTACAAATATACCTTTTTAAAATTTCGTTGCAATCTAAGGTCAACCTCCTGAAAAGAATTAATGAATAGCAAGAAAAAAAGACCAATTCCGCATCAATTCGTGGGTGGTGTCCTCAGAAACGAAGTCACTCCTCTCATTATGCTGCATGTATATTTATTTCATTTAATTTGCATATGTTACATTTATCGTAAAAGAACCCGGTGAAATTTAAAGTAAAATAACTTAATAAACTTTTTATTTAATTGCATATTTTCTCTTTTGTAATATTCTTATTTGCTGAAAATGCATGTGTATTTTATTCATACAGAATTGAATTTACTCTGTTTCATATCTATATTGATATGTACATAATTCTTCAATGGAGATTTATATATTTAAATACGTTTTATAATGCTATTAAATGGAAAAAAATATTTAAAAATAAATAACTAATTATATTTATAGTCATTCGATATTTCAAAATTTTTTGAGAATTACTATACTATAAAACTGTAGTGCTGAGAAAAACTGATACGTGAAGTTCGAAAGAAACTTTTATTAACTAAATAATTCATATAAAAATTTGAAAATTAAAATAATTTTAATATGGAGATATTTCCTGTTAAACATTGGTTTTCACTGTACAAATAAAAATATTCTGAGCTTATTATTGTTTCAAGAAATATTATAAGTATATAATTAAACCAGACTTGCTACTGCAAGCTGAAGAAAGTTTTATCGTACAGTTTAAGAAAGAAAAATAAGCATAGAATATTTTATATGTTATCGTATAATGTATAACTATTCTAAAAAAAGTGGTTTTAGAATATAATTAATCTGAAGTTAAGAAACAGAATTGAAAATATCTGCGAAGAAAGCCATCCATGTTTAAAAACGAATTGAAGTGAACGGACTGCTCACGAGCCTGCTAGCTTTGTTCCATCAATATAAAAATAAGTTTCGTAACTGATTGTATTTTATAAGATTTGTACATAGCCGTGTTTTCAGTGTGAATTGATAAAAATATGTTGCGTCTAAATTAAATAAATATTTTAAAACACAAGTGACTGTATTTGCTGCTGGATTTTATCATCTTTTTGAGTAATTCACCGAATTAAAGAAGAAATTGGGTAGATTTAAAGGGCCTGATATATCGAAACACTTCTGAAGTGATCTTAGATGTCCCAATATCTTTAGTCTTTAAAATTTAAAAAGATTCATCCTAGGTAAACAAACAAAAATTCCTGTTAAATGAGTTAATTTTAATTTATATCAAATAGTTTTATATGTGTGTTTCACTTAATATTAGTTAAGTTTTAAGCAACTATTCACTAATTCGTCTCTTAAACGAATCTTTTTCACATGCTCTAGGTCATGGATGTCTAAACTATGACCGCTTGTGGGCCACATTGCAAAAGTAATTTTTTTCTGGGCCGCACATAAAATATTTTTTTTTAACAAATTGAAATAAAAAAAAATTTTAACTCTACGTATTTTTATTAAAATAAATTAACTTATTTTTATTATAATTTTTTAAAATATGAATTAGTCATGAATTGGTACACATTTATTTTAAATTTGTAAAAGTTTCATTTCATTTAATTTGGATTTCATAAAGATGGAAAAAAATCAAGTAATGAGGTGAATAAATTTGTGTTTGTGTTGAACAAGCAAATCGATATCGGGTTCAATAGACGAAGTTGCTATTCTTAATGCATTTTCAAGATGTTAGTCAGTGATCTTTGTCCTATTTTTTTGTTTGCTTCATTCTTGGAAAATAACTGTTCGCAAATATAAATACTGCCAAAAGCTGAAGACATTAACAAAGTATGAGTGTGAAAATGAGGATTTTTATCGCGCAGTGTAGGTAATCTTTATAAAGCTCCAGTACAGAAACATTCCTAAATTTTTCTTTCAGTTGAATGTCACTTTGCAATTCAATGCATTCCATTTGAAGGTAATTTATTTATTTCTAGAGAAAACGGGGTAGAAAATATATTGAAATACTCTTCGTTGTTTCGAAAATCTTGAAGTCTTATTTTAAACTCATCGGTTAAATAGAAAATTTATGCATCCTATTTTGCATCGTTTGTGCAAAATATGCATTTTTTTAAATAAAAATGTGTAAAATGAAATATTTTCATAATTTGTGTTTGGGCCGCATTTCAAAAGCTTTTGCGCACCGCACTTTAGACAAGCATGCTCTAGGTGTTAAGGTCATGACATGTTAATGTTAATTTTCTTACATGTTCTTCTTACATGTTAATCTTTTACCATATTTGCTTCAACGACTAATACTACATACACTATGACATTGAAAGATCTATAGAATCAACCGGAATAGCGAAGTATTAAATTCTCATTTTCAGACTAGTATGTAATGATACAAAATAACTGTGTTGGTGGATTCTTGAAAAAGATTATTTTTTCTTCATGGCGGCATCGTGTCAATCACTTTCTTCTCCATTCCTATCCATCTCTTTTAAAATATGATTACAGATAATGCATGTTGAAATTATCTCTGTATATCATGACTGGAAACGAAAAAAACTAGTCATTTTCTGCTCTCTGAGATAAATGAACTGGGAGTGGTAATCGACCATACGTGGCATGTCAAATAGAAATATTAGAAAAATTATTTACAGTGGGATTTTTCATGTTAAACTCATTCAAGAAAAATTGAAATTTAAGGTATCTGGTTTAATGTTTAAAAAATCCGATCCAGTTTTTTAAATCTTTTCTTAGGTTAAAAAACTGTCTCAGTATGAATATATATATATATATAAGTTACTTCGCTAAACATATATTCTTTCTGTCGTATCAACATGATCAAAATTTACACATTCTCAAAACATACCTTTTTTTTTTCTTAAGAAGTTGAAAGTCCATTTTACATCAAAATATCAAGAACAAAGTAGGAAATACATATTATCCTGACAGAAATTCATATTATCCATTAATATACTGAAACTATTAAATGATTCTGACAGTAATGAACAGTATATTAAAATATTATGCTTCCAAAATGTTGTAATGAGGTTAATATTAATTATTGAGCATTATTTTATGCAAAAAAGTGTTAAGATTTTTATTCCTAATTTCTTAAAGCTAAGGAAAGACAAATTTAATTTATAAATTCCGATAAAGAAAATTTGTTTCTTTTTTGTTTTTATAAAAGTCAGTGGCACAACGTACACCCCGCAACCCACACATCACGGGGGGGGGGGGTAGAGATTCTAGAAAACCAAAGTATGACTGACGCCAAGTATGTGTATTTAACCAATTTATAAGCTTTTCAGATCAAAACCTGACTTTGAAAGGGGGGAGCTAATATTCTCCGTTACACCCCTTATAAAAGTATTATATATATATATATATACAGTCTTGAATCTCTCTTTCGAATTTTCCATTAAATTTTTAAACAACTAAGATTCAACTTCGTTTTTTCTCTTAACAAAAAATACATAATTCATAGTATACGAACTCTAAATACTTTTTATACGTATTAGTTCCTTATGTAAATAGACTAAATTTTGAAACATATATTATTAGTTAAAATGAGCCTAAATTGCATATTTTATATAATTTAAGATTTTGTTATTGTATTAAAATAATTAGAAGCAGCACAATTATATTGTTTTCGAATTTAATGCTTAAATATCAATGTTTTTTTATATTTTTAAGAGTATATTACTAAAAAGCTAAAAAAAAAATGTGTGTGTGCTCCTTATTTCTAGGAAATATATAATTAATAATAATATAATGCTATAAATGTTTGTGCGACGTTTTTGTTTAGTATGTAAAATGTTAATTTCGAAATTTATACAATGAAATTAATTTCAAATTTTGCTTATGAATTAAGTTTAATCAAATTTATAAGTAAGTTTTTTAGTCTACATAACATTCGATGAATTTTACTTATTTTAAATTACTAGGTATAAAAAAACATTTAGGTAAATGAAAGGTATTGATATTCATTTCCAATCCCACGGGAAAAAATAAATAACAAAATACTTTTTACTGATCAGATTACGAAAACATATAGCGTTATTGTTGAATGTCAATATTCTGAGCTTCTTGATTTGATTGGTTGAATTTCAAACTTCCAATACAAACATAACATCAACATAGAGGCTTTGAGCCACGGCATATTTAATGTGCATCGGCAACGGTAGACCTTGTAATTTAGAGCCACGAACAAATGACGGAAACGACATTATGAGCTAACATCCGTTCTCCAAATTTTAACACATGCCAACTTGAAGATTTTGAGCCTCGATGAATTTAATGCGAAAACCCCATTACTGGTTGGATCTTTAGTTGCATCAGAACTCAAACTACCGAGATCGCTTCCATGACCATTACGTTTATGAAATCAATTTGGCTAGAATATACTCGTATATTGGAGACCGGCACGGGCAAGATATTTATAAACAACATATTTATAAACAACAATTCCTCCAGCAGTTAAGCAACAAGATTTTTTTAAAAAAATTTTGATAATATATCAGGCCGTAATTTGAAATAACTAATAAATAAAATAAAATAAATGTTTTTTTTAGTTATAGGTTTTTATTTATGTTCGATTACATTATATTTTCCATACAGTATACTTGCCAAAATAAAAATAATAGTCACAATTTAATTTTTTTTTATCGAAAAACAAATTAATTTAAGGTAACCGACTACTTGCGACAACTTTTTTTTTTTAAAAAAATGGATGCATGGGGATTTTTTGTGGTTTTTACATTTGTTTAGTACATTTTAAGAAAAATATGCTTAAATTAAGAGGAGAAAAAGAAATTATTATTACTAAAATGGGAATAAATGGTAAAAATTTACAAAAAATAACATAAACGGGGCCCATTTTGTACCAAAAATGTATGAACAAATTTTCATAAATTTTATTGTTACGTTATTCA
This sequence comes from Trichonephila clavata, assembly GCA_019973975.1. Classification (NCBI taxonomy): domain Eukaryota; kingdom Metazoa; phylum Arthropoda; class Arachnida; order Araneae; family Nephilidae; genus Trichonephila; species Trichonephila clavata. The sequence goes on along the minus strand of BMAO01006235.1, from coordinate 171,879 downwards.
TTTTTGAAATGACATTCAGGATAAGAAATGTTTTAATTTTTACAAAAACTAAAGCATTTTATCTTAGTTATTTCATGAAATTTCTTAAGAAACAGTGATTATATTTACATAAGGGACTGTAAATTTTGCAATAAAGTTGTGATTGATAAATCTGAATGTTAAAACACTTCTACTATTATACAGAACATACACAAAAAGTTTCATTTAATTATTTTCAAAACTTTTTCAGCAATCGCTGTCCCCGTTTGAGCATTTAAAAAAAAAACACATTTAGAGTAAAACGCGCTTTTAAGTAATGGCATCTGCTTTTACTAAAACACTTGTAGTTTTTGTTCTAGCGAATGTAAAATAATAAACTTGGTATTTTTATAAAGCTAATAAGATGGACTGTGGAATAAAATCTTTAAAAAAAATCGCAAATTTTTGGCAAAATTCACAATTTTAGTGTAGTAGGATTCCTCAGATTACGGATGCCAGATTACGGAATTAGTAGTTTGATTATTATTGCTAGGACTTCGTTTAAGGTTGAATGAGCTCTCAAAAATAAATTACAAAGTAAAATTTCAAGTATATTTACTTTTTTAATTAAAAAATATTGAGGTATAAGTTATTTATCTAAGAAACAAGACGTACATCGTAATAAAGAAAGATAACAAAAGTTACAAACAATAGAAATATTTTAAGGTTTTCGTTTCAACATTTCTTTTTAATTTATTTAATTAGAACAGTTTATTTCTGTCTTAATGAATGGCAACAATCTAAACCTTTCACAAACAAAATATTCTCATAAATTTTATTTTTATCTGAAAGACACAACACAGAATATTTTAAAAGAGGACAATTAAAATAACACAAATAGTAGAAATACTATACAACTTTTGATTTTTCAACATTTTTTGTTTATTCATTAAATGATGACAGCTGATAGTCGGTTTTTGTTAATGGCAAAAATCTAAATCTGAAATGTACGCTCATAAAAAAATTAGAATCATACTTCTTTAGTGATCTATTTTTTTTTAAATAAACGAGGAATAAATTTGAATTCATTAAGTTTTATGTAAGTAATACCCACGGAGAACAACATTAAAAGTTCTTGCAGTAATGTAAAACAGCAGAAAAAGTTTCCGTTTTTCACTACAGTTGTTTTCAGATCAATCAATTCCTAAAAAATCATGCGGAGCATAGAAATTGAAAATGGCAACAATCGGAAGTTTTTTGCTGGGTTAATTTTTGAATACATTTGGCGTGAATGAATCGTAAGAATGTGCGGAAGTTCTCTTGGTTGAACTACTTTCTTTACAAGTCGCAAACACATTAGCGGTGCGTGTGGTTCTCCTTTCTCGAAGTTATCAGAGCGAGTGATTTGAGGTCGGAGAATGCCCTCTCTTTGGAAAATGACTGTTTTTGTATAAAATATTTAATAATGAAGAAGAAATATTATCGATTTTTGTTTGTCAGCAATAAATTCTTTATAGTTTTTTTTTATTGATTACAAGATTTATGAGTTAAAATAAGAAATTCATAGAACTCTTAAAAATCCATTAGAGAAAAAGGAGTTCTTATAAACATCAATCTATATATATTTTGGAGATAAGCGACGATTTTATTTGCTTCTTCATCACGAGATATCCGGAACTACGAGGGTGAGTCGGAAAATATTTTCCCTGTCGACAAAGCCCTGAATTTTTCCTGGGGGGGGGGGGGCTTTTTGAAACTTATCAAGTGGTACGACAAATCTCTCAATATACTTGGTACTTATTTGTAAAAATAAAGTTATGTCTTATCTTTAATGTCTCATTGTCTCATATGTTTTGACTTTCATTCACAACTCTGACCACAGTCGACAGGGAAAACTGATTTTCCGATTCACCCTCGTATTAGACCTACAGAACTTAAAATTTAGCTGGCATGTTCCTTTTGTTGAGTAGAAATCCGCTAAGAGCGAGTTTTTTTGGGGGAAATCGACTCCCGAGGAGAGTATCGGGTGTTAATGGATAAAAATACCTGTTTTCGAACTATATTAGACCAATACACAAGAAATTTAGCAAGTATGTTTCTTTCCTTCAGTAGAGATTCTTTAAGAAAAGGCTTTTAGGGAATCAACTCCAAACGAGTTTTACGGGAACGTTATAGATAAAAGAAGAATTCTCATTGTTGAACAATTAGATTTACAGACCTGAAATCTGCAAGCATCTCTATTTTTCTGAGTAGAGATCCGCTAAAAATAGTTTCTGTAGAAATCGACTGCAAAGGGATAAATATAATTTCGTATATATAATAAATAAATATATAATCTCTAATGGATATCTCCTTTTATATATAATAAATAAATATAAAAGGAGATGTATAAAAGATAAATATAACTTCGCCTTTAAAATTTCAAATCCTGTGCTTTTTAAATCAATAGATGTTTTTTGTACAATCGAAAGTTAATGTTAGGACTTAGATATCAATAACTTAAAAATAATATATAGTCATCAAACATCATGAAATACCAAGAAAAACGGGCTGATAATGGCTAGTTTGGTACATGAACGTATAATAAAACGTAGTAAAACTCTATTATGACTTAAAAATGAAACGTGAATAAGTAGATTTGTGTTACATTGATGGCGTGAGTACTAATTTTTAGTGTAGACACATCACGCGTCCTTAATGAATATGAATTCATTAAAGTTTTCTAGTGAGAACAAAAATGCATACTATGTAATTAACTGCGGCGCATAACAATTCCTTACTTGAGCATTTATAGAGAATTTCTTACAACTGATGCAGACAGACGACCTTATTTGCAGAATTTGAAACTTTCGAAATAAAATAATTTAACAAATTATATTATTAAAAAATTTTGAATAAAAAACTAAAACAAAAATGCGGATGCGTGTCTTAAAAAAACCTGCTTTTCTTTAAACATTCTAAACAACGTAGGGGGGGGGGAATTGAATAGAAAAACATTCGCATATAAATTGATGCAAAACGTGATTTACATATGAAGATCGTAAATATAACAATACTACTACTACTTATTAAAAATCTTTAGAAGATATTAGAACTTATTATAAAATAAATAAACAATGAGAGGGATTTATTTAATTCTTAAAGGATTATAAACATCACTAAGAATTAAATATGTTTTAAGAACACATTTTTTGTGCGTTAGCTACCCAGTAAGTTATTGAATTGAACTCACATTAATCATAATTAACGTAACGCTTGTTACAAAGCATAAAATGTGATGTCGCTCTAAGGCTTTAATATGCTTAGAAAAGTCAGGTCACGAATTTAGACTTAACGGCTTACAAAATTCATAAAAACGTATTCAGTCGTGCTGAATATTTTACGAGAATAATTAAAATTCATCTTCAGTAAAAGACAAACGATCATATAATCCAAGGTTACCTTTTATCTGACAAAGCTTGAGAAGAAAGTAGTGCAAAGTAAATAACTTTTATACAAAATGCTGCTTAGTGATTCTGTAGGTTTTTACTCTCTTAAAATTAAGCTTGAATTATTATTCATATTTTTTTCCGTAGTAGGATACAATTTTCAGTGAAAAAGTTTTATCAGTAACATATAATCAGGTATTAAAACGAACCTTTTAAATCAACCTCTTGTTAGGAATAATAGTTTTTCTCTTTAAATATATAAATAACTAAGCATTTAATTTTTATAAAAAACTAATATGAGTTGTTTATTGTTCTTATTTTTTATTAAATTAGAAATGTTTTAACATAGATAAATAATGAAAAGTTAAAAAACATCCAGTGTTGAAACATTTCAAATAATTTTAAACCATCTATATCGCTTTTCTATATACTTGTAAATTTTACTATTCATATTTATTTGAAAAGTTTTTCATGAAATATATTTTTGACTCAAAATATTGTTTTGATTTGTTTTCATTTTGCCTTGTTTTTCTTTTTGTTTTGTGATTTATTTTTACTTGTGAATTGTTAGTAGTTTTCTAATTGCTAGACTTAACTTGTCTCATCATTCAGACAATTACCAATTTCAGTTACATTTTTCTACATAATTTAATTGATTATACACCAACTAAGCGTCATATAATTCCAAATTCGCCAAACTAAATGTTTTGAATTTGCTTACAGCCATAAGAGACAATTTAAAAATATAACTTACTTTTTTTTTTCAAAAAAATAAGTATTTATTAGTAAACAAATGTTTTTTTAATTTATTTAATTTTTAAAGAGAAATGGAAGTTTCTATGAAGGGACTTTTTTTTGTTAAAAAGTCATTCAAAAGAAGGAAAATTAATGATACTTTAAAAAACAATTTTAAATTATATGGAAAAAAAACATTGTTTTGGTTCAAATAATCATCATACAAATGGTAATATAGCATTTCTATATTCTGCTTCTAAAATTTGCAGATTTATATATTTTTTCAGAATGTATCACTTATTACTATTAATACATAAAAAATATAAATTAATTAATAGAATACACTTTATTTAATAATTTCTGAGGCCGATTTCCTAATTTTAATGTAAATTTCACACATTTGAACAGGATCTGAATTAACTATCTACAATAAACTCAATATTAAATAAGAAGAAACAAATTAAAAAGTGACAAATTTATCGTTCTGTAATAGAAACGATGATACCCTTAGAACGGAAAAAGCTAAAGAAAAATACATGCACAATTTACATTAAAAATCTCGTGTTTTACTTGGTTTTATTATAAAAAGAAAGATGGAATGTGAAATATTATACATACAGAGTCATTCTTTGAAATTCTGGAACTACTTTATGTGCATTTAAAATATTTAATAAAAAAATTATAACGGTAAAAATATGTTTCTATTGTGAGATGGGTCTTTTTTTCTTTAGTGTTAAAGGATAATGAAATTCTCATGTTTACGCTTGGTTTAACTCTGTCATTCCTTGCACCTGCATCTTTGCGCAGACTTTATAAAATGACATCTGCTCGGGTGAAGGCTACCTGAGATGGTGTTTGGACGTGATAATACTTGATTTCATTTATCATTTATCATTATCTGTCTCTACAATCAGGAGTGGGGGATTTTTTTACGTCGGGAAATCCAATGGAGTAAATTATCGTCTGATAAAGGGTCATTATTAAAAATTAATGAGCCCTCTTTTCAAGAATATATTAAATTAAAAACAAGAAAACATTGAAAACATGAATTAAATATACAAAAAAAAAATAAGATTAAGTTAAATATATCAAATTAAGGGGGACTCAAATGGCTAAGTTCTATAATATTCGCAGGTTCTTCAAGGAACAAAAATAATATTTAATATACGCTTATATCATACACAAATCGTTTTGGAGGTAAATTGCTAAATTTTTTGATATTTTGAAATTATTTGTCATCTTGTGTTATAATTAAAATTCTCATTTAGTTTTTTATTCAAAGCAATGTATGAATCAAATTTCTACTACTACTTAGGACTACTACTCATTTAGTTTTTTATTGAAAGCAATGTATTTTTAATCAAATTTCTACTACTACTTAGGAAGGAAAAAAGAGTTATGTATAGCAACTGAATCATTAATAGAGAAAGTAAAATATTTTAAAATATACAATGCAATTCTTTTTAAAAAAAAAAACAACTCCAGACATTTTGTTAATGTTAAAATGTCAATAAATTATCCAGTTCATCAATATCTATGCGTAATACTTTATTTTTCAAGAATGAATTCACTTTCAAAACTTTGAGGTTCTCAAATAACATCTTAATCCTAAAACGCATTTTGAAAGGGGGGGGGGGAGAATAGATTCGTTTCACAAAAAAAAGATTTTTTTAAAAAAAAAATCAATGAAATTAGAACGAAAAGTCATTAAAATTATCATGTTTCCTAACATAATAAAGGCATACATGGAAAAATTGTCTAATTTGATAAATTTTTGTTGCTAATGGTAGATAGCAGCATATATTTTATCAATACAAAAAAAAAATTTGTAAATTTATTACATTTTATCTCATTTTATTTAAATTAAATATATTCAAAATTGAACCTCAGATTTGTTGAAAAATACTATTAATACATATAGTGATCCAATAATTCCTCAGTTCTAATAAAAGTTAGATAACAATTTATGCATGACAAATGAATTAGATTTAAGTCACTTCAAATCTGATAAATATACTTGTAATATATATTCATAATGTATATATGTACCTTGGCGACTAATTATCCAATCTAAAAAGCCAAATCTAAGGTGAATAAAAAGGAATAAATTATTTTTATCCCTATCTCAAAATGTTTAGATTGATTTAAGTCATGTAGAAGAAATAAAAGGTAAATAAGTTAAAATAAAATAAGTAATAAGTAAAAAATAATTATTACAATAAGATAAACAAAATTTTTATAATTTTTCAAGTAAAATCATAATATTTACGGTCGTTACAAATTCTTTTGAAAGAATTTGTAGTGCATTTACACACAAACGCTTACTGATACAACAAAAATATCAATTTTCAGTTTGCATGTAGAAATCACACAGTGTCAGATAAATTTCAAAAACTATTTAAAATTCATGTTTTAGGATAAAATATACAATGACACACATATGCATTTACGATCAAAATTTAACAAATTTAATTTTTTTGAACTGCGTTATAATAAGTTTTTTGTTTATAAACAGTTTTCTCAGAAACTAAACTGGTCATTTCTCAATAATTAAAAAGAAATCCAAATTGCTTTAAATAACATTGAAATATGTTACTACAGAAGATTCAATTAATTGTACTATCAATCCTAGCATTCTGTTCAATTGAAAAGCAATTATTTTATGAATGATTATTCAATATAAAAAAAACATTTTGGAGCATCATTCTCCTTAAATCTGTTTTATTCTTTTTTCGCTATTATTATTGAATATTTAAAAAAATCTACATATTTTCGTAACTGATGAGTTTGTTTGCTAATATCATGGTTATTTTTTTTATCCCATTTCGAAAGGAAGTTCTCGTTTTTGTGAAATACCATTATTTTCGTCACTAATCTCCTTAAAATTTGTACATTTCATAATTATACTAAAATAATGTGATTGCATCTCTTAGTTATTTTTCGAAAACAATTTTTTGGGTTTTGTGGATGTACTTATTTTTATATTTGGATGCAATGATTGATTGATTATTACCGTTTCACTTGAATGTGACACGAGGGCTACTGGGGATGTACCTCGTAATTTTGAATAATCGCCAAGTGGCGAGGCGCCGCCTGAATTGGCATTTCCTTCTCCATACTTCCACATCAGGACAACTTGAAGATTTTGAGACTAGACTGATTTAACGTGAACCAACCCCTCTACAAGAGCTTTTTTATCTATGTTATTCTTTACTTATATGAAAGGAAACAATATTATTTTAGATCTAGAATTACGAATGTTCCTTTTGAGTAAGTTTGAGATTATTCTAATCATAATTCCTTCAGAACTATAAAAGATGAAAGATTTTCTTTTTTTGTATATGATTTAAATGAGATTTAAATCGTATTTGGTTCACATATTATTCTATAAGATTGACACGCTTATTTGTTTAAAAACAGCAGATAATATAAAATCGAACACTTTCTCTTTGAATCAAATACATTCTTTTGAGAATATTTTTTATTACATTTATCTCGGGAGAAGTCGAGCACTTGATGCTAACGTTAGTGGTCGCGCGGGGTGGTGGAGTCACCCCAATCCTTTCTTTATAATTATTTTTATTGTACACGATAAAAATCGTAATATTTCAGTGAATAATTTAACAAAGAGAAAGTATCCTTATCTCCTTTTAAGTACTTTTTAATTTTTCTTTGATAATTTGAAAAAAAATCCAATCAAACTGAACCAAAATCTTTCAAATGTGCGTGATTTTATGAAAGGACACAAATCACAGACCCTTTTCTCTAACATTACAGGATTGATATTTGCAGGCAGAATTGTCATATTTTGTTCACGTTATTGTACTTTTATTGTCTTTTGATGATTCACAAATAGCATGTTAAACTTTTTCTTCTTTGCGTCTTTTCGAAAGGGTGTAGTGTGTCTTGTGGTACCCTTGTGACTTCATGTCTTTCTTGATGGAGTTTTTTAGGTAGAATTTGAACATTTTCCTTTCAACTTAAACGTTTCATGTTCATCACTTTTCTCAAATTTGCTTTCGCTATCATGATTAATATCCATTATTTCATCAGGTTCTTCTCTTGCTTGATAAGTCTCAATTCCATCCAACAAAGATCGCAGATGCCCAATTCTTTTTTTTTTATATATTCTGTTGATTTACATTTATAAACCATAATGAGTCGAACAACACAGCAATCAAAACCACTGTCTTTCATAGGGAGGAAATGTAGCCTGTTCATAGAAAATATTTTAGAACAAAAGTAGTCGCGTGGGGAACTCAGTCACTCCAAGTACCTTGAGATTGTAAAAAAATTTTGCCACTCCCACAAACGAGGGAGTCATTTTAGTACCAATGAAGACAAACATATATAGGAGGATACTGACAAGGTCAATGGTAACAAATAAATAATTTTCCCAAAATTAAAGGTTTCGTGGGCCTGGGGGGGGGGACTCTGTGCCCCGTGTGACCGCTCCCGGGTTCAACAATCCTATCGCTGAGATCTTTTATCAATTTTATATGTCGCATCTTAATCATGGAATTATAATAAACAATTTTCACACCTCACTGATTATTTTTCACATTTGATTATTGATTTCAGTTTGATTGTTGATTATATTTCATAATTAAGACTTCTGGCTTTTGGATTAACCTAGCGAATGTGTTTAACGCATATTTTCTGGACCATTAGATCTTTTCTTTAAGAAACCACTCCTATGGCATTTCTCGATTGAAGTACTTTAAAATATGTCAAGGACGAAGCTTTACTCCATCAAGACTACAAAAGATAATGTTCTTGCGTAATTGAATTCTAACCACTATAAGAACCGTAACGAACGACTTTTCTCAGCGTGAAATCAAATAATGGTTCGATATCTGTCCAAGTATTTGGGGTAGTTGCGTAAGGGAGGATAATTGTAATAAAAATGCTTTTAGTTGTTCAAGAAGTTACTCGGAGATATAAGCACATAATCTTGATTGCTTTTCCCCCTCTTGTAATATCGAAACATTGTTGTAGATTTTATATTTTAAGATGATTGATGCGTTCGGAACCGTTGTTTTGAAGCAGCGTACAAATTAATAATTTTTTGTTTTATATTTAGTGTCAGTTGAATTAGAATATACATGCAAAATTTTTTAAAGAATATTATTACAAGGAAAAAATTATTCAAATGCAATGGTTTGGTAAAAAATGAAGCAAGACTGACACATTTTCAAAACATACTCCTTTTAAGCAAAATGATTCTGTAATGATAATATGTTGCCTGTACATAGATCTAGGACTTCTATACCGGAGTTGAACTAAGAATTTTTGAAATATATCGTTTAGAAGTGGATTTTTTCCTATTTTATTATATGAGAGTAAAGAAATTTAGAAAAAAAAATTCCCCGTTTTTATTTGTATTGATTGTAACTCTGAAAATGATGAGAATTTTTCAAAAACTTTAGTTTAACCCGGTATAGTAGTCCTAGGTATATATTTGAAAAATATTATTATTATAGAAGCATTTTTCATAAAAGGCGAATGTTTTGAAATGTCAGTCTTTCTTAATTTTTTGCCAAAAAAAATTACTATTAAATATTTTTTCTTGAAATAGTGTTTTAAAAACAATTTTATATGTATATTCTAATTCAACTGCAATTAAATACATAAAAAAATCAGCCATTTGTTCGCTTCTTCAAAATCATGTTTTGAAAGCAGTCAGTAACCTTAATAAAACAAAACACAAATTTTTAAAAACAATAAATGCTGTGTACTAATTTTATACTTTAGTTAAATTTAATGTGGATAAAAAAATAAATATTTAAAACTTATTCAAATAAGAAGAGAAAAATTGATTTTTACTAAAAAATAAGCTCATGTTATGTCATTATTTCCCACAATATAGGTAATAGACAGATTTAAAATCTCCAAATTTATTAAAACTTCATTAGCATTTCAATTTAAATACATATTTCGAAAATTCACAAGTATATGTTTAAATAATTCATAAATTTTTCCCTTTGTGTATATAATTCTTCCGCAATTCGATTTTGACTTTTCTGTTTTATCTCAAAGCGTTTAAAAAACAATACAAATCATACTTTAATGTGTTAATGAGACAATTATTTATTATATCGTATTAATTTATCATTTTTTCGAAATTAGATTTAAAAAAATCAAATAATTCTATTTAAAATCTAGTTTAGAAGTATATAATACATTAAAGACACACAAAACAATATTTCTAAAGTTATTCTTTTAAAATTTTGCGCGGTAAGAGGTGATATTATATCTTAAGTTTATACACAAATTTAAATTAAAGAGCTGTTCATAATTAATAAAAAAATGTTAATCAAAAACTTTGTAATAATTTAAAAAGCTGTTCATAATTATGTTCCATTCCTTTAAATTAAAAAAAAAATACTCGATTATAACTTTATCTTAAATAAATGTCGAATGTATTCGAATTGTGGTATCAAGGGAAAAAATCTGTATAAAACAGGTTATGCATCTTTTTTTCAAAAACATTTGGTTTTTAACATCCTACAATAATGTTTAAATTCATTTTCTCACGATATTTGAATAACTGATAAATAAAATATTATTCATTAAAAATTTAATTTATTCCATGACATTAATAAGAAACCGATCGTGGAATTGAAGACAAAGAAACGAATAAGAGCAAACGACAAGTTTTTCAACTTTTTAAAGAGGTTATTCTGGAATGGAACGCCACAAAAATAATTCTCAGCCTCCATTCTCGGATATCGTGTCACTTATATTCTTGCAAACGACATTTTTTAAAAATAAATTTTACATGCTACTTAATGTAATTCGGATATTTTCCTTTATGCGAAAAAATATTTATAGGTAGTGAATTTTAAAAGGCATTGTTTCTGTGAAGGTGAAACGCTTTCAAAACCAAGGCTGTGGCTCATATTCACAAGCAACAGACTCACGGTAATTCTTTTCTCGAAAGAAAAAAAAAGATGAATGCTTCTTTTGCAAGAAATTTTTTTTCACACGTAGAAAAATTCATTCGGAAGTATGTCGAAAAAAAGTCTTATTTTATGAATCAAAGTGTAAAATTGTAGAGGAAAAAATCTTATTTGTGTTTCCGGAATAAAAAATATGCGATTTATTCAAATATTTTAAGGGAATAACGCAACAACAGTAAGTACATTGTGCAAGATAATAAGAATTCTAGATATCCATCAATTTTCAGAGAATGAAATTCCTAAGAAGATGTTAAGAGATAGAGTATATTTGTATTATTTACCCTTATCACTTTATTACTAAATATTTGGATTAACTATGAATTTTTTTTAACAACGATAACAATTTTTAAGTTCTGAGTTTATTTTTTAGTAAAATTTGTGTTCAGTCAGTTTTCCTTAATTTTTTTGTTTAATTTAAGGCTATAAAAATGTACAGAATTTTATCTTTCTCAATTAAAAAAAAGTTTTTTGTGATGATGTAATAAATTATTTATATCATGCACATGAGAACAATAATAAAAAAGCAGTAAGTCCTGTTCAATATTATGGTTACAAATTGGCATTAAGGCGCAATTTTAGTTCAATCAACTACTTCAAGCTGAAAGATTAACACAACAACATCATAAATGTGTATTCGAAAACTGAAGGATCGTGTTTGTATTAGAACTACATAACACATGTAAATTACAGTTTTACAAATTGAGCAATGAGTTTGAACAGTTACATAATTTGTGCAATGGGGGTTGGTTCGTTCCCCCCTAGTTACAATAAAATAATTATTTAAATGCAATTTTTTAGCAAAAAAAATAGAGAGTGACATACGTATTTTTGAAACATTCTTCTTTTATGAAAATGCTTCTATAATAATATTTCTTGTAAGTGTTGCAAAACCTGTTCGGAACCTGAATTAGAATGTTTGAAATATATAATTTAAAGTGGATTTCTTTATATTTTAATGTATCCAACTACTTGCGACAACTTTTCTTTTAAAAAATAGAGATAGGGGGATTTTTTGTTGTTTTTAGATTTGTTTAGTACATTTTAAGAAAAATATGCTAAAATTAAGAAGAAAAAAAAAGAAATTATTATAAATAAAAGGAGAAAAAATTGGGTAAAAATTTATAAAAAATAACATAAACGCGGCCCATTCTGAACCAAAAGTTTATAAACAAATTTTGGATTTTTCAATTCTGACGTGTTGCTATGTTATTCATTTTTCAAATGATATTCTGAATAAGAGATATTTTAATTTTTACAAGACCTAGAGCATTTTATCTTAGCTATTATATGAAATTGCTTAAAGAAACAGTGATTATATTAACACAAGGGGCTGTAAATTTTGCAATAAAACAGTGATGATAAATCTGAAGGTTAAAACACTTCTACTATTCTACAGAACATACACAAAGAATTTCAAATAATTATTTTCAAAACTTTTTGAGCAATCGTTGGCCCCATTTGAGCATTTTCGAAAACACATTCGAATATGTATATTCGAATTCGGTTACAGTTAATATAAAAATATTATTTATTTATGCGCTTTTTTAAAATCACTGCTCCGAATGTAATCGGATACCTTAACATAAAAAAAAATAAAACAATTATATATATATATATATTTATATATAAGTGTTTTTGTATGAATTAATTTTAAATAAAGTAGTATTTTATATAAAAAAATTTGTCCCTTATAATCCTTAGAAATTGTATGCGTTAGAACTCTCATATTATTTATGTAAATACGCATATATTTCTTACAAAAAAAATTATTATATAAATAACACCCTAAAACATTGATACAAATATATAACACATTTTTATTTAAGCATCATAAAATTTATTTTAAAAAGCATCACCGATTATTAATTTATGTAATTTTTCTCTTTTAAAATTATTCAAAATTCAAGCAGAAAGTTTTCTAACAATACATGTACAAAAACAAATAATATAGGAACACACAAAAAATATGAAAATAAATCTATATTTTGTTTTGTCTTAGACCGATTCGAACTACAGATTACCTCTCAATTATAGTTTTTCGTGCTCAATAAAGTGGTTATTACATTAATTTCTTTGGCGTATATATATATATATATATTGTTTCACCTTCTTCAACCTCGATAGATAGTACAATCACGATGATTTGTAGATTCCATCATTATTCTCTTCGACCCAGATAATGATGGAAGAAAGATCATAGATCCAATTTGAATAACTTTCTATTATTTGATCGATAACCCAATTTTGAAAGCTATTTTGATCCATTATTCAGTTACTTACTCTGAATATCATCTTATGATTTTATTTGTTATGCTTACTTTCTAATTTTACACACATGACTTATTCACGAAAATACTTTGTTTTTTATGTGTTTTAAAATAATTTTTCGATTCGATTGTGTTTTAAATGTTTCAGAATCTATAGTTGATTTTTATTACAGTAAACAATGCACGTTTTGACAAACAAAATTCAATTTAAAAATTACTTTATTCCGAAGAATATACACTCTCACACACATATTATATACATATATATATAGTGAGAGAAATAGAGAGAGAGTAAATTGATTGATTGTTTAGTTTAAGATCTCTTTACGAAGCAGTGCCAAATGTACTGGCAAAGGACCTCGTAATTTAGAACCACGGTCAAACAAATCTCGAGGATGATGCCACCTGAATTGGGACCACACTCTCCATATTTCTACTCCGCTCCAACGAGAGAGACGCGGTTTAACCTCCTCAGACCCGAGACAAAAACAAAAGCTTGATATTTTGTAAGAGGTACTTAAATAGTTGTTTTGATCACCAAGATGTATAAAAGGGCAATATTTTTTTTAATTTACAGAAACTGGGGGGGGGGGGTATCACATGTAATACACCACGAACAAAACACTAAAATCAGAATTTTTTTTCAGTATTAAGCAAGATTGAAGTAATTAATTTAATCTTAGTTTTTAATCACACAACACATACAATTTATAAATTCAACATGAAAAATTAAGTTTAATTGGCTTTTTAGGTATACATTAATAGTATTATTACAATAACATTATTTTTTTATTTCGTGAAATGCCTTGAAACCATTTCTAGTAGTTGTAAAGCATAGAAAAACCTTGCAGTCTGTACATTGTACAGTTGTTAAGGCCGAGCACCTCTCATTCCTCAAATTGAACTCCAATCAGAATCATCGCGATTCATCAGCCCTAAAATTTTATCTGGAGTCAAAATTTCATTAAAAAAATACTTATTAAATAAAAAATTATTAGAAAAAAATGGGTAAAAATGAGAAGCAAACATCTCAAATAAAGATTTTAACTCAAGAAATACTTCTATCAATCTTCAAATCCCCCCAAAATATAACTGAAGATTAAAACAAAATTGACTTAAAAATAAATGATTGGGTCCCATTGTATCACAAGTGATATAAACAAATTTCACAAGTCATTATGCTTTAATATTTCACTAAAAATTCCTTTTTTTGCTGTTAACTAGTAAAATGAACATATATAAAGAAAAAGTATATTTCAAAAATAGTTTAATATGTGTACATAAATAAGAAAAATAATACTTACTTCGATGACGTGCGCACATCTTGTTTTGATTCAGAGACGCTACTGGAAATCGCTATCATGGACAGGCACTGTCATGTGTTGACCAAAGGAGGAAATTATATGAGGTATTTCACTTTGTATTTCATGTGATGCAACCGGTCCCAAATTTGTTTTTGGTGTTCAAGCTTCACAAAAAAATTATAAAACTTTTGTATTACATGTGATACAAGAGAACCGAGGAGGTTAAGCACCAATCCCTTTATACGATGATAATTTAGTTGAATTGAACCTAAATCTGGCCATGACTTAGAAAGCTATGAACGTTCGCCTATCATGCCAACATAGCCCCCCCCCCAATCACACACATATACATTAAATTCTGAAAGTTTTGCATTGTTATAAGCCATGATTTTGCATACAAAGAATAGAAATATATATTGCAAATGCTATAAAAATAATAAATCAAGTATTTAAAAATTAAATTAAGTGGAAAGATACATTTTATTATTTCCGCAACTCAATTTTCTTTGTAGTTAAATTTTCAGTTCGGAGTTATTTAACTATAAGTGGTGTATTCAAAAGATAAGTTATTGTACTTAAGCAAATAGAGCTTGTTAGGTGTGTAGGTGATCCTGGCGCACTTGAGTAAATTTTTCTTGCTTATAGAAGTTGGCAGTAGCCTACAAACCATCAATGAGCAAGGAAATGTGAGAGTGTCGTATTTCCGATTTTTATAAAATTGCAGAAACGAGCAACGTTACTATACCAGATCTTGCATAAAGCTGGTGATTTCCAAGCACCAGAAAGACCAGAGATGAAATTGATTTTTTAAAGCTTCTAAAAAAGTAAACTGGATTAAAAATTTCAATAAATCGTTTCTATAAAGTTTAAAAAATGTAGGTTAGTAATAAGTGTAGTATAGAAAATTCTCTCTCGAGAGAGAGAAAGAGAGAAGAAGACAAGAAAAATAGACTTTTTTCCATTTTAGAGACAGCATGAATGTCTTAAGCAATGTTCGTGTATAATCTAATTCTTAGAGTTTAAAATGTGAATGTGCATATTAAACAATCTATGGTATCAGACTACCCTAAAATTGTGAATTTTGTCAAAAATCGACAGTTTTTTTATGATTTTATTTTATAGACCATCTTAATAAAACTTTGTAAAAATACCAAGTTTATTATTTTCCGTTCACTAGAACAAAAACTACAAGTGTTTTAGTGAAAGCCAATGTCATTACTTTAAGCAAGATGTCATACTTTAAAATGCGTTTAACTTTTTTTTTTTTTGAAAATGCTTCAACAGGGACAGCGATTGAAAAAAAATTTTTAAATAATTAACTGAAATTTTTTGTGTATGCTCTGTATAATAATAAAGGTGTTTTAACATCCAGATTTATCAATCACTGTTTTATTACAAAGTTTACAGTCCCTTATGTTAATATAATCACTGTTTTTTTAAGCAATTTCATATAATAACTAAGATAAAGTGCTCTAGTTTTTGTAATAATTAAGATCTCTTATCCTGAAGGTCATTTCAAAAATGAATAACATATCAGATGAGCAACACATCAGAAATGAAAAATTGAAAATTTGTTCATAAACTTTTGGTATAGAATGGGCCCCGCTTACATTATTTTTTGTAAATTTTTACCTATTTTTTTCCCATTTTAGTAATGATAGTGTTTTTTATATTCTTAATTTTAGCATATTTTTCTTAAAATGTACTAAAAAAATCTAAAAACCACAAAAAAAACCCATATCTCCATTTTTTTTTTTTTTAAAGTTGTTGCAAGTTGTCGGATACCTTAACTTTCAAAGTGTGAAAAGCTCAAATATAATACACACATATAACAAATATAATACTGTACAGTACGATATTAGGCAGCACTTCATGGTACAGTAATATAATACAGTACAGTTCTTAATAGGTTACTGGCTCTTATCAAATATTATTGTAATTGTGCCTTA
The DNA here is from genome assembly GCA_019973975.1 of Trichonephila clavata. NCBI lineage: Eukaryota > Metazoa > Arthropoda > Arachnida > Araneae > Nephilidae > Trichonephila > Trichonephila clavata. The sequence continues at coordinate 155,276 of BMAO01006235.1, read as the reverse complement.
TAAACTATTTTTATTTGTATCATGAACCGAAATTTTCAATTGTGGATTATAATATATTTTCGTCCTTTCAACTGTAACAGAATAATACTATTGGTTTCCCTTTTTTTAATAAAAATACGAAACTTATAAAAATGATTTTATAACAATTTTTGTTACTATAAATGTAAATATTTATGCTACGTATAAACTAGATATATTACGCAAAGAAAACTGTAAATTTTATTAAATCTGAGATATTTCTAGTTTTAATTAAAGAAAATCGTTAGAAATTAGAACTAGGGATAATTTCGGCAGATATACGATAAATTTTATTTCATTTAAATGTTTTATTGCAATAAAATCAGACTAAAGTTTAGAATGAATAGCTCTAAATATATATTATGCAGTATTTCTTTTAATTGGGTTATGATAAAATCAAAAGAAAGTAGGAAAGTGGCACCTCCTTTATTTCTCAAATATTTCCCTGTTTTTCTGCAATATTTATAAAAAATATTCGTTACAATTAACAGTGAATGGCTGAAATTAAGCATACTAAGTAGTCATTTAATGTGGCTATTCTATTTAATTAAACTTTTTGATTTTCTTAAGAATCTGATTTGTCGTTTTAAAAAGGGGAATAAAATAAATTAATTAAAATTATCAACTATAAAATTCCCAGATAAATAAATTAAAATAGTGTGGGTTTAATTTGAGAATCTTATCTGTAATATTCGATAAAAATACATAAATACTTCCTACAGTTACTGAACTCCTTTCCTTGAAATGTTTCTGCTAAAAAGAGAAAATAAAAACTAGCAAGGGAATTGACAGATTGTACAAACGTCATAAACAAATGAGGCTGGACGAAATGTCAGTTCTCCTCAGGTGATTGGAACTTGTTTTAAAGTATTTACGATTCGATCCAGCTCTCCCTGATTTGCATTTCCATCTTGCAGTGACATTTGACTCCCACGGTGTACTCGTATTACTCATTCTCCGTATGATAATTGCTTACGTATTTTTATTATGGAGATCTACATATATAATAGCTGTTCTATTTCCACTGCAAAAAACGAAAGTTTTATGGGTCTCTATTTTCTATTTGAGAATGTAGATTTCCATATAATATCGTTGATACATGATTTTAGATTATGAGATCGTAAAAAAGTATTTCTTATTTTTATGTCATGTAAAACAAGAAACTTATTGTTCTGTGAGAAAAAGCAAAAATAGGGGATTTTTATGCAATAAACGACAAATGATCTAGAATAAAATTAGATTCAAGCAACATACGCACACCTATCATTTGTAGATTTATTTACTCAAAACTCTTAATCTATTTATCTATAGGGGGGGGGAAGACTTATTCATTCATTCATCACGAGATCTCCGGCACTACTAGATGCACAGATTTGAAATTAGCCAAAAATATTTCTTCTGTTCAGTAAAGATCCGCTAAGAATGGATTTTGTGGAAATTAACTCCTAAGGTGGTTATAGACAAAAATTCCCGTTTTTGAACTATTGCATCCCCAGACTTGAAATTTGGTAAACATGTTCTTCTGTTGAGTAGAGATCCGCTAAGAATGGATTTTGCGGAAATTAACTCCTAAGGTGGTTACAGGGGGTTATAGACAAAAATTCCCGTTTTTGAACTATTGCATCCCGACTTGAAATTTGGTAAACATGTTCTTCTGTTGAGTAGAGATCCGCTAAGAATGGATTTTGCGGAAATTAACTCCTAAGGTGGTTACAGGGGGTTATAGACAAAAATTCCCGTTTTTGAACTATTGCATCCCCAGACTTGAAATTTGGTAAACATGTTCTTCTGTTGAGTAAAGATCCGCTAAGAGAGAATGGATTTTTTGCGGAAATTGATTCCCAAGTTGGGGCGGGGGGAAGGGGGCTATAGATTTAAAAAAATCTCCCGTTTTGAACTATAACATTTACAATTTTGAAACTTGAAAAAACAGGTTTCTTCTGTTGAGAGAAATCCACTAAGAACAGGGTTTGGGGGGGGGGATCCGCTTCGAGAAGGGTGAGGACTACAGGGGCGTAAGTGATAAATATAGTTCTGTTTTAGAAATTCAAGTCCTGTCCTTTTTAAATCAGCTGGCAAAGGCTATAAGAATACTTTTCAATACAATCTAAATCTTAATACCAGAGCATAAGATAGCAATGACTTAAAAATAATATATGGTTTTAAAATGTCCTGAAATACCCAACGAAGCAGACGGGTAACAACTAGTTCTTTGTATAACCCCTACGCTAGAGCATTATCATAGCAAAATTTAAATAAACTTAAAAAAGAAATCCAAATTTAAGATGAATTGAGCGTGAATTCGTGCCTTTGTTCTTAAACTGTTTTTAACAGGACTACATTTACATGCTTTTATAGCTATGCATGATTATCCAGTCCTTTTATTCCCATAACATAATTTTCCGATATTTACATCGAATAGTAGTAAAGCAGTAGAAATGGAATTTTATCATAAATATAATTTTATACATCTTTTTTAAGCATTTTAAATATATTACATTAATTTAATGAAAATAAAATAGATATATTCGAGTTTTTTTAGTTAGGAAAGATTTTGTGGCTGTGTAACCTTTGTTAAGTTTCGAAATTTCTTTGAGAATGCATAATTCTTATTGTCGCCATTTTCTTCTATAGCCAACTGTGATATTTGCTCAAGTGATAAAGTAGGATGGCACCTGTATCAAGAAACGATCTTCAGCTATCTGACGATGAGTCGGACGAGGATAATGATGAGAAGACTCCTTTAGTGGAAAATCCTTACGACAAGTAAGAATTAACTAAACTTGCTATGTATTATAAAAATATTTAATGACAATTCGATTGAATTTAAGCAAGTAGTTATTCAATCATTTACTTTATCTGTTTTTCAGTCTTAACTTCATTTAATTTTCACACAATTTGTAATTCCTTTATGAGAAAAAAATTAACAAAGATAATTTAAAATCAAATAAACACAAAATTATTCCAAAAACTCTTATGAGATATTCAGTAGAATATTAAACAATATTTCAAATAATATATAAATTATTAACCTTTTTTAGGTTCGATTTTTTCCCCATTTCAGATCCAAAAAAGCATTTTTTTTACTACTGGAAATTAATATATATATGTGTTCTGTCTTGAATCCTAAAGTGTAATCTCAGTAGTAATTTTTTTGCTTGCACTATTAGTGGTCCCATCTCGTTAACATGATATCCCATTCACTGAATCTAATTTTTCCCTAAAATGCACCCCATTTTTCTCTACAATGCACCTAAGTTTAAATATAGAAAAATTATCTAGTACTTTATCAAATTACAGTTAAATATCTGCACAAATATTTATTAAAAATATATTTAAAAAAAAGGCTTGGAAAATGGTTTTATAATCTTACCTTGAACACAGTTTTACAATCTTTATGGTCACCAGAGCATACAAATTACATTTAAATAATTTATTGCTCATTATTTATTACTTACTTTGTCAAAATATCTTGGTTATGAGCATCTAAACTATCTTAAATAGCTTTTAGTGTAAGTTCTAAGGGAGATACCACGCTGCACATACGAAAATTATCATCACTACCTTGACATGCAACAATAACTAAAGAAAGGGAGATTACAAAAGGTATAAAAAACATTGTCTCACGTTTCATTTATTTTATACACGAAATTTCAATTATTTAATTTGTACATGACTTAGACCAAGAAAGGATTTAAAAAATTCTGATTCTAAAAATTGTTAAAGATAACTATATAAAACTAACGTTCTCAGTCTAACATTATAAACGATAAATTTTTACTTGGGGGGGGGGCAGTTCTACATTGTTTTATCGTCTCATAAAGGATAAAAAAAATTTACAAATTTTCTGCTCAAGGGTGATTATTAGGTTTTTATGGCGATATTTTGAATGATAGACAAAAAGAATTCCCATTTTTTCCATTTAAATCAATCATTAAATTGACTACATATTATTCTGAGCCTGGTAAACAATCCTAGGACATGTAATGCTACTAAACATATTTCGATTATAAGAACAAGAAGCCACCAATGAATAAAAATAAATAAGCTTTGTATACAAAGCTTATATTGTCACATTATTCAAGAAAGGCTATGAGCTCTTTCTTAAATCAAAGTAAGACACACAAAGAGTAAATTGGTGTAATAATTCACTTTCCCCTCAAATTCCAAGTGTTAAGAATAAAATGCTTGATCTTGGCTGTTTAAAATTTCATTTATTTTTTCTCATTTTTTTTACATTTTAGACTTCTTGCTTTATACTGACTTAAATACGCAGATTGTTTATTTGAATTGAAAATTTTTCTTTTATATTCTCTGCTTAAAAATTCTGTTTCATACATTCTATTGTTTAATCTTCTAAATTAACTTCAAGTCTTAGATTAAGTCTTAGCTTATTTTTGAGTCTTCCTTAAACTTATGGAGAGAGAATGCAGATAAAAATGCAAAAGCTAAAGTTTTGATGTTAATTCCTCATTTGCTCATTTTTAAAATTATATCTCGCAATAAACTAAAAAAAAATTAAACGAGTCGTACAGTAGTCGCATATGATGTGTAACATCTGACATGTTATCGTGGTAAATACGCAATAGTAACTTAAATCCTGAAAAATCTGAATCGGGTAGGATTGAAAATAATTTTCTATCGAATAATTATATCTTTAATGAAAATTTTATTTATTTAACACAAGGAGTAATACAATTTTTTATCAAAAATAATTATTCTTGTTCAATTTGGGGAAGAGTGGAGACAATAGGCTTATAACTAAAATATGACACATATACTTGTGATTTCAAAGTATTTAAAAACCGTTAAAAACAGTATCAATAACAATAAAACTGTTATTTGTCGAAACATTTCGATTTGTGTTCATTTCGACCTTGAGTTCATCATTCAAAAAAGCTATGAGTGGCTCAGCTTCTGGCAAACTGAAGTTAACGTTAAAATCACCACTCAAAATCATGGGAAGCGAGCGATAGTTTTTTTTTAAAGAGCTGAACCACCTTTGGCATATGGTAAAAGTACAAAATGCAGAAAATCTTTAATATTTTGAACCGTTTGATTGGGAGAAATGTATACGACAACCGAAATCACTGTCCTCAGATTTCATACACAACGAGTCCTGAGACTTTGACAATTGAGCATAAGAATCGCAAGTTTATCTTGGGTGAAGTCTAATAAGACTTGATGGTATATGCGAAGTGGATTTAGAGTCAAGAAAATAAAACCGAGTTTTTGAATTCGAATCCTTTGAAATGCTAAATTTAACAATATAAAAAAGGCTGGTAGCTTGATGGCTACTAGAGTTGAACCACGATGCGAGAGTAGCGAAGAGATACCACGAAGCGTGCTGAATGGTCAAATCAAATAGTGCGCGCTTCCCCGACTTCCTGTTACACATTTCCGTTCCTATTCATGAAATCACTCTTACTAATATCCAGCAACCGCTAGGAAAGATGTTACACATCAAAAATCTTAAGTAAAAAAATTATTTCTTTAAAGTATATACAAGTGTATAATAAGAATTCTAAGAATATAGATTAAGTATTCAATGAACGATGAAACTAAAAATGATTATTATTTACAGGAATCGAAAAGAAGAACTAAAAGGTTGGGATGTCTTCATCGTCACCCCTCCAGAAGAGGAAGATGAGACGGCGACGTCCAAAGCCATCGATATCACCCTTAAACTTATGAAAATATTTGTATATTTGGTAACTTTTAGTGTAGTTATAATATCAGCAGTTATAGCCAAGGGCAGTTTCCTTTTTATGACTTCTCACATGCGAGAATCCAAGTCACTACCTGTTTGCCGAAGAGGGCTAGGTGAGTCAAATCTTATTTTTATTTATTTGAGCTAAATATTGCAGAAAAGATACAATTTACTTTAATTTTCCTTTATGAAAAGAATTCGCTTGAGTAATTACTGCATTTGGTCATGAAATACTTTCAAAACTAATACGCCCAGGCGTGGTTCGTTTATTCATAGAATTGAGATAAATGTAGGCGTTTTTTCAAATATAACTGAATTTCAATAATAATTTGTAACAATTTCTAATTTTTAGTCCTATAACGTTAAAGTATAGAAAATTGCTTTAAAGAATTCGAGGAACATTTTTACTCTTTTTAGGCTTAGCTGCGTTAGCCTCAAAACATTGCAATTAGTCTGATGCCAAAATACGGACTGTTGCCAACCCGGTAAACTGAAAAAAAAGAAAGAAATTGTTTCCAGATTTACAAGTATAAATATAAATACAGTTAGTTTACATAAAATACAAAATATAGTAAATTACAAATGCCTAAACATAAAATTATGAAATTCATCTTATAAATTAATTATTTTTCAAATTACAATGTTCTATAATTTTATTACATTTCTGCTTGTTTATTAGTTACTTTTTAAAATATATATAATGTTCTATAATTTTATTACATTTCTGTTTGTTATAAATTACTTTTCAAAATATAATGTTCTATAATTTTATTACATTTTTTTTTATTAACTCGCTTGGCTTGTGTAGCCATTAGTTGGCAACGAGTTGAACAGTTGTTTTCCCAACATCATGCCTGCTTTAATAAATAAAATAAAATAGGATTTTCTGTTCTTTTGCTCTTAATTAAAACTGAAGCTCTTAAAATTTATTTTAAAGGACTTTTACAGTTGTAAAAGTAATATTTACAAACGTCTATTTCATATACATTAAACAAATTTTTTAAAACTTTTTATGAGTGTTAATAAGGAATCCTGTAACTAAGTTATTGTTGGATATTAAACTCGTATGCCTTAAAAATAATTATTTTGAATAAAACACATAATCACTTTCATAATGTAAGATTCAAAACTTTGAAACAAAGTAAGCATTGTGTAAAATATCATATTGTCCCTCTTTTACGTTAAACTTAGGGGTAGATTTCTGTGTGCATAAATCAACAGGACAACATTGAAAAAATCTACATAAACTTCGAAAGAACTTTGAAAATACAAGAAAAACATTGTGAAAAAAGAAAATTTCCCATAAACAGTGAAGAGACAACAAAGACTATAAATTTTCAATCCTTGAATGTATTTGAACTCCATTCTTATTCGAAACTTGAAATTTTGTTTTTCAAAATTCGTAATTTCATGGAACTGGTAAGACTTGGCAATCTCTTGATTCACAACTAATACTTTTATTTTTGTGTCCTTTCAACTTTTCTCATTTTGGATACAAAAAAAAAGCGCTCAAGGAAAGAAAAGAGCGTTCAGCTTAACCCCTTTTCAGTAACTGTCATTTCTCATTCGACCATGTAAAGAGCTTGTCTTCTTTTTGCTTTCGTTTATGTCGTACATCAAGATAACAACCACCTTTCTTAATTTTTTTCAATGCTTTCAAAGTTCAGTAGTTTTAGTATTTCCTTAAATTTTTATTTAAATCATTGAATGGTTAATAGTTTCAATAGTGGTGCTTTTATTTTAAGAAAAACATGGGGATCTCCTAACCTTCTATTAAAAGAAAATAGTATGCCAGTTAAGTAAAACAACATTCTTGAACAATGAAGTAATGGAGAAAATTAGAGCCCCTCAGCAAAGCCAGGTTTTGAGCCCCAAGCAGGATCTTACAAAGGATTGAAAACCCATAACATAGCATAGACTTTTGGGTCCTCTAGAACCTTGCCCCCCCCCCCGCGATGCGGGGGTTGCGGGAGTGTACATTACACCACTGTTGTTGAAGATCTTTTATATTTTTCTATCAAGAAATCAAGGAACAATAGGAGAAAAGTGTTATTCTTTCAATTTTCATTACTTTTTAATTTTTTATAATGTCTTAGAATTTATTTAGAATGCTACAGTGATAGTCTCTCTAATCTTCATACTCACACTTTACATTTTAGTAGTATCCACATACCAAAAATTAAAGTTACTTCGTTTGCAATTATTTGTAAGTCAAATATCCTTAATGTTCTCCAAGATCTTTTATTTGAAATTGTTTGTTATTAAGGAAACTTTTTTTTTCATTTCCATATTTTAAATAGAAGATACTGATTCATTCCTAATATCCAATGATTAGAATTTTAAAATTCAAAAAGTTTAATTCACATATGTTATTTTTTTAAATAAATGTATAAAGAGCAAATATGTATTTATTGTAATGGTTTTGATTTTACACGACCCGTGGTCCCCAATCTGTGTTATTATTCACCAGAGAAAATAAAATTCATTATACACTCAAGAGCCAAAACATTATGACCACCCCTACATTTTGCAATGAACTCGCCTGGATGACGTGGAAGACACGTGATCAGGTGGAAGTGGTATTTAACTGCTGCTGGACAGTCTGAAGAATCATTCTTTCACTTACTTCTGTGTGTGATGGGAAAGGCTGAGGATCTAAGCGACTTTGATAGAGGGCAGATTGTAATGGCTCGAAGGCTCGGAACAAGTATTTCCGAAACTGCACGACTCGTGGGTTGTTCGCGATCTACAGTTGTTAGTACTTATACAAAGTGGATGAATGACGGTGAAACCAGCAGTAGACGACATGATGTTGGACGTCCACCCGCTATCAAAGAAAAAGGTCGTCGGAGACTGTCTCGCATGGTGAAGCAAAATCGGAGCCAGACAGTGGCTCAGCTGACAGCCCAATACATTGCAGGGCCAAGTAGAATAGTAACGGAGCACACTGTTCAGCGGACACTGTTGGATATGGGGCTACGCAGCAAACGTCCCACTCGTGTGCCTTTGCTGACCAAGCGTCATCGCCAACTGCGCCTGCGCTGGGTCCGGGAACATCGCCACTGGTCCATGGATCAGTGGGAGAGAGTTGCCTGGTCAGATGAATCATGGTTTGTCATTCATCACGCCGATGGCCGTGTCAGGATACGCCGTCTTCCAGGCGAACAGTTGCTCCCTCAATGTACAGTAGGTCATACACAGGCCGGTGGTGGCGGTATTATGCTTTGGGGGACGTTCTCTTGGGCGTCTCTGGGACCCGTGGTTGTGGTAGAGCAGACCATGTATGCTACAGGGTATCTGAACATCATTGCGGACCAGTTGCACCCTTACATGGCCTCTGTTTTTTCAGCTGGAAAAGGAATGTTCCAACAGGACAACGCCCCATGTCACAAGGCTAAAATTGTGTTGGAGTGGTTCCAGAAACATGATGCTGAATTCCAGTTAATGTCCTGGCCGCCTAACTCACCGGATCTCAATTCGATAGAACACATTTGGGATGTCATGGGACGGCAGCTCAGAGTTCAAAGGCCACCAATTCGCAATATCTCGGATTTGCGTGACCGTTGCTTAAACATCTGGTGCAATCTGTCTCCGGCCATTTACCAAGGACTTGTGGCATCCATGCCAAGGCAGGTTGAAACTGGCCAACTCGTTTTTGACAGGTGGTCATAATGTTTTGGCTCTCGAGTGTAGGTTGAAGTTTTGATAATGGAATATTAGATGAAAAATTCCTCATTGCACATAATGAGTAAGTAAATTGTAATCACTTCCACCGAAAAAAATAATCATTATCATCCTGAAATAAAAAACGATTAAATAAATAAAATAATTAAAATAAATTTTTAAAAAATTGAAACAGCTATCAGTTGACAAGTCGGCAGCTGACTTGGCACCTCCCTTCACGACTTAGAACCTTATATTTAATTATTATAAGCAAAGTTTTAAAAACTACAGTTTAAACAACCAAGAGGTCACGTAATTAAACAAAATTTCAATGTAATAAAACATTTAAAAGAAATTTTCCATGACATAATATACTTTTAAAGTTAAATACATTATTGGTGAAAGCAGGTGTGAAATGCAACGCAAAAATATTGAAAAGTATTAGACAGATAGTTGGCCAATTTCTTAGTAACTTGAATCTTTTTTCTTTTATCTTTAATCTTTTTTTTTCCATAGGCTTAAAGTTTTAAAAAAAACCTCCGAACTTTAGAAATTTTTTTCTACCATGATTAATTTCGAATCTTTTACCAAAAAATGTATTTGGAAGTGTACTATTAAATGCTAGTTTCTTATAATTATTTTTTAAATATCTTAGGTGCAAATGTGTGAAAAACGCCAAATTCTGTTTCAGTCTTAAGTGCACGTGATACTATAAAAATTAAGACGCATTAATTTTATATGTAAGCCAATCCCCCTTTCTCAATTTTCAGTCTTTTAATAGTGATTTATTTCCAGTAACTTGGGTACTATTAAGATTCAATTCTCATTTCTTAAGCTGATTGTTCATTCTATTTTTTTTTTTAAATGTTTGATAAAAAATTATTTGAAAAATTCAAAATTTATTAAAAGAATTTTAAATTATCCATTAATAAGGATGAATAAACGTATTGAATACAAAGATGACGGGTTGAAATGGTGATGATGACTGAAGAAAGAATGACCTCTTAAGAATTATTACCTGGCTCTTAAAATGATGACTAATTGAAAGAAATGTGTTGTTTTTAATCCTAAATTTATAACATATGAGATTGTTTTATCTAAGAACACTTGAAATGATTAAGGGAGGATTGATAAAAATCAATTTCAGTTTAATGCTCTAACCCTTTCTATTTTACGAGTCAAATGTGGGCACAGTTGATTTCCTCATAACTCTCCACAGCTGATAACCGCCCCCTTCCTTGCAAAGTTCGTGACCAGGACCTTAAAAAAAGAAAATACACTCGGTCCTTTGCACGAAGAGCATTGAGATAAACGCCCACTTGTTTCAAGTGGGAGGGGTTGCTGGAGATTCTTCCGACCTCTTCATCACCCCATGATTACAGAAAACTAGTTTAGATGACTTCAGCAACAAACATCCTCAGCTGATGACGATCTGGTCATTGTTCGCTGTGAAGCGAAAATGGTCATGTCTGAATGGCGATCCGGTTTTACTTTTGGCCGATTGTTTTAAGAGATTGGAACTGACCAGTAGATCACGATTATGTCTCTGCAATGAAATGCCATTGTAAATGAACCCGCTTTCATAAAAGTCAGTGTGTTACTCTTAACAAACAAAAGTAGGGAAGTGATTTTCCGATTGCAAATCACACATAAGTTTTACTTCCCGATACCTTTCTTAAGCCAAACATATAGCGCACTTGCCATTCATTATTCTTGTAGATAACCTTAATGGCTGACTTTTCAGTTTTATTGGTGCTGGCATTTTTTTTCTCCAGAAAATAAGTAGCACATCGCTCCTGTTTCGATATTAATTGCTTAAGAATCATGTTTGGCAAGACGTTTTTTTAATAAAGATTAAGATGAAATATGAATTCATAAAAAGGAATATGGGAATTTAAATTATCCTTAATTATAAATCATTTTGAATTACAGTAATTAGAAATTCTAATTAATGGTAAATGGCTGAAGTTAATGACTGTTTCGTTTCTCAAGAATGACTTATAATAGTAAAATGTTCCATTAGTATTTTCTTTCGTAATGCTGGATGATCAGCATGCATTATGATTACAAAACTTTACTAATCCAATATTCTTTAGTTTGATGGAATTTAATAATATTCATTTTGTGGAAATTTTCAATTAATATTCTTTTTCAGTCTGAGAAAAAGTTGTCAAAAAATATTTTACAGCTTATTGTATGGACTGATATCGATATAATGAAATACAATTTGATAAGTTCACCAATAATGATAAATAATTGTGCCTCCATTCATCCGTGTTAACATAGTTTGAAATCTTATCAGTTTTCTATTTCAGTTTCAGTCTAATAACATCTTTAATATTCATTCAACTAAAACCTTGAAAGTACTTATCCTCAGGCGTTTATATCATTTTCTTTCATTGCTTTCTTTCCTAATTATTCACTTCTCACTCGCCTATAAATGAGGTTTACCTTCAGGATGATAACGTTATAAGCTGGAAAATTTTTCCGACTGAAATTATATAACCATTATTAAAATTCTAAGAAAATTTTATATTATTTTTCCTAAAAATTTTAATTTAATTATTTATTTTAATCTTAGGTGATTGACTATATTCGAAAGCATGACTTTAAAAAAAGCGAATAAAGGGAATAGTTTATATATATAGGAGTTTGCTCTAGTATTTCTGTGGCTAAATCTATTCTATCATGACTATAGTTATCTTAGGTATATAACTATTTTTTGTATATTTTTGTAATATATATAATATTTTGTTTGTAATGGGTTTAATTCGTTATCCAATAAAGACTTAGATCTAACAAATAAAACTGTTTATTCTAACAGTAACAACGAAGAGGGGACTACTCAATTACACAAATACTATTCTAAGTTAAACATTTAAACGGATCGTTGCCAAGTGGCTAAAGTTCCTCTTTTTGGTACTCGTTCGGTCTCTCGTTGTTTCCATTCTCGGTCTAAGCTGGGTCTCAGGATCGCCTCTCGCCTCCCTGTGAAGCTAGCTGAGTCACGTGTCAGGGCGCATGCAGTGCTGCCTCTCCCATGAGCCCTTCAGATATATAGAGTCAGTTGAATTAGATTATACATGAATATTATTACAAGAAAAATTAGATGACTATAGTTTTTAGCAAGAAATTAAGGAATGGCACATTTTCAAAATATTCTTTTTTTATGAAAAATACTTCTATATTAATAATATTTGGTCAATATATAGCTAAAACTTCTGTATCTGGGATAAAGTAAGATTTTTGAAATATATAATTTAGAAGTCGGTATATTTATATTTTAATATATTCGAGTAGAGACATTTTAATAAAAACACACGGTATTATTTTAATTAATCGTAACTGAAAATAATGCGATTTTTTTCCACAAATTTTAGTTTAACCTCGGTATAGAAGTCTATATATAGGCAAAATATTATTATAGCAATAAATTTTCACATAAGAAGAATGTTTTGAAAATATATCATTCTTTCTTCATTTCTTACGAAAAAAATAGCATTTAAATAATTTTTTCTTGTAATAATATTCTTCAAACAATTTCATATATATATTCTAACTCAACTTATTCTTAATATCAAAAACATTATTCATTTATACACTTTTACAAAATCACGGTATCGAACGTACTCAGATAGCTTAAGGTCTAAAATTATGTAACTATTATCAAAATTTTGAAAAACAATTTTTTTAAATTTTATTCTAGTTTTTCATTTTAAGCTAAATATTATTTAAAATACCCATCTATCTCAAATATGACACCAGAAGAATGAGTTTAATAAATGAGCAATGTCAATTTTCTTTTTTTTTTATATTACCAAAATAATTTTTGGTAGAATATACTTAAAAATTTAGTTAAGAGTTGATTTTTTTTAAAAAATATATCAGGCAAAATATAAATAGTCCGGTATCATTGATTCTATATAAATTAAGAAACAAATTCGGTATAGATTAAATATATTTCTTTACATTTCTCTCTTTAATAATGTTATTTATATGAAATCTGAGCCGCCCCTCCGGTATAGTGGTTAGTGACGCTGACTGCTGTGCCGTAGAGCCTGGGTTCGAATCCTGGAGAAGGCATGGATGTTTGTAAATGTATAGTACCCCTTTGCGGCATGGGGTTATTCTAAATAACCATGGAGTCGCAAGTTCTCTCGTAAGGTTGGTGGAAGGGGAAGAGAGGTGGGAGGTCCCTGAACACCGTCAGAGTGTTCTTCCTCAAAATTGGGGGTTGATCATACTGTAGCACCTGTATGGTGTAACATCCGTACAATTTAGCCTTTTACCATGATGAATTTCATTAGCCTCGATCTTGCCTTTGCCGATCAGGGGGCACTAGCAACAACAGCAACATATGAAACCATAAGGCAATTCTGAAAATTTTTGCACTTAATTACTGTGGAAATAAGATAAAGTAAAGACATATAAATACATAAAATTGACTTTTTTAATGCATAGTTTTGAAAAAATAACAAAATTATGTCAATGTCAAGCAAAATGCATTATAACGGCATTCATGATCTATTTTTCTCATAGTGATATTTAACACTCTAAAAATTTCTTTTCCACGTTTTGCTGAAAATGACCGTTGAACTTTTATTTTTACCAGATCTTTTTTAAAGCCTAAGAAAGCTAAAAAAAATATGAAATGTGATTATTGAAAAAATACCTTTGAAAATAAACATCCAAAATGTTACTATTTCTGTAAATTTTAATTTTCTTTATTTTTATTTATTTGTTTATTTTACATTTGCGTGTATTAAGTGAATGAAACTGTATTAAGTCCCAGCTTGCTTAGATTCCTCTGACTTTTTCTGTGAACAAAATAAAAAATAAATCCAAGAAAAAAAACCCAGTTCTACAGATGATTGACTTTGCTAACAAGTGTAGGATTAAAAAACAAATAATAATTCACAAACAAACCTGATAATTCAACAAAAACATTTGTATACAACAAAATATGGGGAAAAAAGAAAATTACTAAGGAAACAATTTACAAAAGATTTCAAGATAAAAAAAAAGTCTTTTCTCATTTTTTTTTGTTAGCGGTAATTAAAAAAAAAGCAATAATCAGTGTGAGAATGTTTACTAAAGCTCATTGATAGTGATTTGTTGAGCAATCATTTCCTTCTAGGAACTGTAGTTTTTTTAATTGTTTGAGCATTTATGTGATACAAAATGTGATTTATTCTATAGCTTTTCCTTTTTACATTTCGTATTATTGTTGGTTTCCTTATGTAAGATTTGTTTTTAGATTTTCTTAGCCTTTTTTTAAACATTTGTTTCAGATTATCATTTGTTCACGTTAAGTTTGCTTATATTTTTTTTTGTTGTTGTTTTATTTTATGTTGGGTTATTTTCAATTTCACAAAAAGTCTTGATTCAGTTCTATTAACAATTCTTCTTTCAAGTATTTATTTCATCATTTTTTTTTCCGAAAAAATAATCTTAAGTTCCAGAAAACTCTCAAATGATTTCTATAATTTAAAATACTTTTATCCCATAATCCTTGATCGTAACATTAAACTTTTTGCTTCAGGATAAAATAAATTTGAAAAATTATTTTTATTAAAAATGTTTTGTTTCAAACAATTTTCTGTGAATTGAATATCCAATTTTTTAGTGTTAATTGATTTTTTTTCATCGATTTTTATTTTTATTGCGTTATTAAAACAGTATTATAAACTAAATATTAGTTTGAAAAATTTTGTAATTATTTGCTACATCTGTGTGTGTGTTGGGCGTGTATTTTATATATATATATATTTTCAAATTCATAATGACTGACGAAATTAAGAAAAAATTTCCAATAACTCAAAGACAAAAGTAAATATGTTATAATTTCACAGTGGCCACCGTAAATGCAACACCCTGAAGGAAGCACGCAAATAACATGAAATTTACAACATACATTAGCGGAGGGGAGATATGCAAATGATTAGAATTTCAGCGCAGATACACATCACGCACGCCTGTGGCGCCACCTCAAAACGCTATTTAAGGCTTGGAGATTTCGACGATTTCAAGTTCGGCAATTGTGTTTTTCTTGTGGTTTTTTTCAAAAAAGATCAGTTATGTCTCGTAGAAAACAGCGATCAGCTTTTGATCAAGTATCCGAGTTCGACAGAGGAAGGATAGAGTTGCCTACCGAAATTGTGGATTATCTTTCAGGGAAATCGGTAGTCGCGTGTTGGACGAAACCAAACAACTGTAATACGGATATGTGACCGTTGGATGCAGAAGGGTATGACGGATTGACGTGGTCGATCGCATCCACCTCAGTGCACCACTTCATGTGAGGACAGGCAAATTGTGCGTATGGCAGTGACCGATCGCTCAGTCACATCACGAACCATAGCACAGCACATTGAGTCTGTAAAACATCATTCAGTGTCTGCGCGTATCATTCGACGCCGTTTACAGCAGAGTGGACTGTCCGCAAAACGTCCATTGCTTGGTCTACCCTTGACGCAGAACCACAGACGTCTTCGCCGCCAATGGTGCGATGAAAGAAGGATATGGGTGGCAGAATGGAATGAAGTTGTCTTTACTGACGAGTCGCGCATCTGTCTACAACATTACGATGGTCGGATTCGAGTCTGGAGACACCGTGGAGAGAGGATGCTGAACAGCTGCGTTATGCACCGCCACACTGGTCCTGCACCGGGTATTATTGTATGGGGCGGTATTGGATATCACTCTCGCACTCCTCTAGTACGCATTGCCGGTACTTTAAACAGCCAGCGCTACATCTCCGAGGTGTTGGTGCCAGTTGTCCTTCCTTACCTTCAGGGCTTGGCCACAGCCATATTTCAACAGGATAATGCGCGACCACACGTGGCACGCATTGTCCAAAGGTTCTTCGTCAATCACCAGATTGAATTACTTCCCTGGCCGGCTCGCTCTCCGGATCTTTCGCCGATAGAAAACATGTGGTCCATGGTTGCTCAACGATTGACCCAGATTACGCCCCCAGCTTCCTCACCAGATCAACTTTGGCAACGTGTGGAAGCTGCTTGGTCTGTTGTACCCCAAGAATACATCCAAAGTCTCTTTGAATCAATGCCGAGGCGTGTGGCAGCGGTGATCTCCAACAATGGCGGCTACTCTGGCTACTGATTCTGGCAGGAACCACACTTCACAGAAGTCTATAAATTTAATCATTTGATACTTGGTCAACATGTTATCTACAAAATAAATTTTGTTGTGCTATCTCTTGTCTTTCTTGGTGTTGCATTTACGGTGGCCAGCAGTGTATTTTCATTTGTTCATTAAACCAAAATGTGAATATATTTAAATCTCATTGATTTTTCTGCCTTTTTCAATACATTTCTTTTCTTTTTGTGTCTTTAGGTTTAGATCGTGATAAAGATTATGAAGTTGTCTTGCCTACTATACAGAGGGTGGCATGGATTTGGGGGGTGTTTTTTGTCTTAGTCATTCCAGAATGCTTCGCCCTATTTCGAAGCTTCCGAATATGTGTTTTTAAGTCATACAAGAAGCCAAAATTACTATCCTTTTTATCGGTAAGACTTCTTTGTGTATATTATTCTAGATTTCTTTCTATTTTTTTCATAAATTGAGCTACTAGCCCTAAAATCTATGGGTTTGATATAATTATTGCTCTTCCTTTTTCTGCCTCTTATTAGTAGTTAATAAAATGTAAATTTTACTTTTGGGAAATATGTGTAATACTTTTAATCCTGTAATAAATATGACAAGCAATAAGCAATAATTCCTTCCTTGGTGGTTCGACAGCCCAGGGTGGGCCTTGGCCTTCTCAAGAAGCCTTTTCCAGGCCAGCTTTCTTCCTGCTAGTGTTCTACAATTTTTAGTTTTTAAAACTAGCAGATCATTTCGTAGACCATCAATCCATCTAATATTTGGCGCCTTTTTTTCGTGTGCCAATTGGTTGGGTATTGAAAACTTTTTTAGTGGTGCGGTTTTCGTCCATTCTGACACCGTGACCTGTCTATTTAATTCTTTGTATTTTGATGAAGTTAACAATGTCGGATTCTCTATATCCGGAGTGGGCATTACGTCGATCGCGATCGATCGGTTGACCGCCAAGACATTTCGGGGTGACCGCCTAAATATTTTACCAGTTTGTAATTATATGCGGAAAACTCAAGATTGGCTGACAGTACGCAGACTAAGCCTTCTACTGGCTATAACAACAAAAACTAACTTTAGATAAAAATGTTTTATTTTTTTAATGTATTTTGAATTCTTTCATAATAAATGTATCATTTGATATAATTATATTTGAGGCTATTCTTATTAAGTTTGTATCTTGCGTTTTGCTTTAAACGCGGTTTTAAAAGTGTTGTTTTTTTTATTTGAATTCTGTAGGTAAGTACATATTCAGTACTTATTAGTAAGTTATAATGATAACCTTTTCCTTACCTTACCCCACCTATGACATTGGGCAGTAGCGTACACAAGAATTTTTAAAGGAAGGGGGAAGGGGTCGAGGGTTGAAGATCTGCCATCCTCGTATCATATCCTAATACGCAGCTAAACATATATATATTTGATTTTGTCGATTGTCGGAACAAAAAACCGGAAAAAAATATATAACTGAATAAAATAAACATTCATAAAAAAAATTATTAATATCAAATACTTAATTACATTTTACATACTATATACATGGGACTATAATGAATCGGAAAAAAATGAAGGGTTATGAAGGAGGGTCCGGACCCATGGACCCCTTCCCCGCCCTTGTGTGTGAAACTGATACTGGGTGGCCCGCAACTCTTTGAAAAAGTTAGAAGTAGCCCGCACCCTGGAAAAGTCTGCCCACCCCTGCTCTATATGATTGATAGATCTCAAAATCGGATCTTCTTCGCCAAGTTCTATTTTCTGAGTTTCTCCGAAAATAAATCTTAAAATCTTCCTTTCATAAATACTTATCGTGTTCTCATATGTATAAGCATCTGTCTGTATTATTCACATATATAAAGCTAATAATGAGTGTTCACTTATATTTCATAGGTATTTATTGCAGAAACCTTGAGCACAGTTGGGTTATGCCTCCTTGTTTTCATTGTTTTACCAGAATTAGATGTCATCAAAGCTGCAATGCTTACAAACTGTGTCTGTTTCGTACCAGGGGTCCTAAGCCTTCTGGCGCGAAATAAGGATGAAACTAGAAGGCCTCTGAAAGTTGTATTCGATATGATGGCCATAATTTTCCAAGGAAGTGCCTTAGCAGTGTGGCCAATCACCGAAAGTGGACCACAAGCATGGGCCATTCCAGTTTCGATCATTTTGGTATCTATGAAATGGTGGGAAAACTATATGGACAAAAAATCACCCTTATCATTAATCCGTAAGCTTAGTTACGTAAAAGAAGATCTGAGAAAAAGCAGATACTTCAGCTACGTGTTTATCTCCATATGGAAAATGATTCTGATAATCTGTGCTATGTTTGGATTTTTGAATTTAACAATGGAAAATGCCACATTGATTTTCAAAGGATTTTCGGCTAGTTTTCGAAGCAATCCAATTACAGTTCAGGAAATCAGAAGAACTGTTCTTCTTGCTAACATGCCTGATATACCAACTGCCAGTCCACTTGATGAACAAGTATTTATAACATCCACAGCAATGGCTCCGATTCATATAGCAATGATACAAATCAGCGCGGCTTTGATTTGCTATGTATTTGCCAAATTTGCGTGCAAAATTTGCATACAAGGATTCAGTTTTGCGTTCCCTATCAGTTTGACGATTCCTGTTTCCATATCGATGTTGATTGCCGCATGTGGTATAAGAGCTGAAGATGAGTGCTTTTTTGAATCATTCATTCCTAAATATCTTTTCTGGACTTGCCCTCAAGGAAATTTTCTCCAAGAATTCGTTTCAGATAAATTCGCATGGATATGGCTTCTTTGGCTTCTATCACAAACATGGATTGCTGTGCATATATGGACACCGAAATGTGAACGTCTGGCAAGTACTGAAAAGTATGTATTTTTTCATGAATGTTTCATAATAAGATTAAATTTATTTACATGGAAATAATTTTCTGTAAATGCCTACCCAAAAGGCCCGGAATATATAAAATCTACTTCGAAAATTATAAATAAAAATTTGATGTTATAAATATAATTTGAAAATCGTAAAAGACTGAATTCGTTCTTTAAACTATGTTACTGTTAAGATTATGTGACATCTTGTTATTTATTAATCTCTACTTAATTCTTTTTCTGAAATTTTTTAGCTTAGTTTTTAAAGCCACAAGCTGTTCAATGATCATTCCGATCATTTACAAAAGATAAGACTAATGATTTGCAATTTTATAAATTAAGTGGTGAATTTTATTAAATTTCTTCTTAGGTTATTTGTTAATCCTATGTACGTTGGTGCTCTGATAGATCAATCCCTAGCTATGAATCGACGAAGAGATGATGAAGGTGAAATAAAAAGTGAGGTAAGGGAGTATTAATATTTGTTTTATTATTAATTTAATTTAAGGAATTAAATAAATAAAATATGCTATTACATTATAAATTGTCTACCAATTAAATATATAAAGTACTATATTTATGTTATTCTACCGTTCTATTCAATAGTTTTAAGAGCAACTAAATAAAATAATTCTATTTAAATCAGATTGCTGCAAGTTAATGGGGGGGGGGGAGGACAACATCTTTTACGTAATTAAATTTTTTTATCGAATTCTAAATTTAAATTATTTTAAAATTTACTATATTAGAGCATATTTTCCAAGTGTCATCAACAACAAACAAAAAGAAACAGGATACATAAAATGACAGTTTACGAATTCATGTTAAATTTACTTTTTAATTTCTTTTTCGTTTTTAAAATACGATCTGAAATGTGAGTGAATATAAAGCTCTATATGGATTTTAAGGAAATAAGTGATCATTCACAATTTAAATTCATTTTGAAACATAGTTTCAAAGTTGTAAATCTTACTTAAAAACTAAACGTAGGGGTTTCATTCTATTGATAATAATTTAAGGCTGTCGGTGACAAATGGGCGAGAACTTGAATTAAACGCGAAACATATTTTCAGACAGAAAAAAAAGTCTTAATATTCATGAAAATTTGCAACATTACACTTTATACATTTAGTTATAATATAAATTCAGTGGCGCAAAAATCTATGAGGACCTAGGACAACTGCGCTCATTTCAGTATTCGTGAACTTGGGCACTGACGTGCATGAGAAGATGTTCCGGTCATGTAGTCAGTCTTACGCGAAATCCCCATTGTTTCGTCCCCAATCAAGCTTAGTACCCACTGAAGGGATGAGTCAACCTTGCCCAGCCCGGGAATAGAACCCCGGACCTGTGGTGTAGAAGCGCGATACGCTACCATTCGACCACTGGGCTTCTTAGTTATAATATAGCGATTTTAAAATTTCAAAATATTCCATAAGAAATCTATTTTTCATTTTAAAGTATATAGGAATAACTCATTTAGCCAGTGGCGAAATGTAAGCCCCCCCCCAAACTTCAATTTGCGGGGGGAGGGGCTGGACACTAGTGTACCCAAAGTCTGACTGACACCAAGTACACAATCTTTCGTAAGATCCGACTTTGCAGAGGGCCCTAATATTCTCCGTTACGCCACTGCATTTAACATTACTGTACAGGAGAAAAAAATGAGAAAAACATTTTATAAAAAAAATGCGTTAAACTTGAATAAATATGACTAATGTGAGATAAAATAGATGGTTCTCTGTAGGATAGAGAAACCAGAATATAATAATAATGTAGGATTACTGTTACATCTGAAAAAATATTCTGGTGCTATTCTTTAACATTAACCGAAGACAGCCTTAAAAACTCGTATTAAGATTTTAAACATCCGCTTTACTCGGGCATTTTAAAAAATATATAAGTATTAAAATCAAAGAAATAACTTAACAAATTCTTAAAATGATTTCAATACAGGAAATTGATTTGGAAAACAAAGACGACAATGATATCTCCCAATATTACGAAACGATTTCGATCCGAAGTGAAGAGTCGAGCAGTCCTTCTGGAAAGAGCGTTCCTGTCAAGGGTTCTGACCACATCACGAGAATCTACGCTTGTGCCACCATGTGGCACGAGACCGCTGAAGAAATGTTGCAGATGTTGAAATCCGTGCTCAGGTAAATAAATGATGACTCCAAAATCATTTCATGAGTTCTAGAGAGTCAGTGGACTCTAACAGGAAATAAAGTTTGATGGGGGAAAGTCTCTTTTTAAAAAATCCTTTCAATCCGTCAAGTCCTAGAGGCCTTTATTTAGGTTTCATTATTCTGCAATAAATAAGTATTTTTAAATTTGGTAAAATTATTTAAAAAGCTTATTTGAAGTAAACTAAACCTTTATTTTAGTATTTAGAAAGGAAAGAAATAGCCTTTTAAGGGAAATAACGTATTTGTGTCATCTAACTGTTATAGGACATTTTAGTACTATATCTATCTACATATATCTACATATCTACTACAAATATCTATATATCTATCTATCTATATATATATATATCTACATATATATATATGTGTGTGTGTGTAACTTATACTTTATGATGTAAAAAATTATAATTGTTTTGATAAAATCATACCATCATTACAGTATGAATAAAACGAATTTTTTTTTGTCAATTTCGGAGATGATTTGATAAAAAAAAATAATAATGATGGAAATTTTATTGATTTTTCATCCAAATAGTAATTGTTAAAAGTAGAATATTGTATGTAATTAGAAATAAAATCTTTAAAAAAAATAAACAAGACTGGGACATTCACAAGACAAATGAATTCATATGTTGAGTTACTTTCTATTCAATCGGTAACTTTTTCAACGCATAGAAAATACATTTCCTTGACATATTCCAAATACACTATCTTATTTTCCAATTAAATGCTATTAAAGTTATCCTCAAATAAAGAAAAATATCATACTATATACTTTCATTTTCCGGTCGATGCAATAAGAATCGCATTTTTTAATTACTTTGAATTATTTATACCAGGATTGTGGTCAAATAGCGGCCCGCGTGCAAAGATTTTTCCCCCGGCCCGCTAAGATAGTCAGAAAACTAAATATAGAGAAAATGCTCTCAATATTTGGGTCAACATATATTTCTGAGCAAAGTTTTTAATGCATGGAGATCAAAAGAGTAAATATAGATGCAAGTCGGGTGACACTACCTTGCAGACTGTGGTGAGAATTTCAACAGGCAATCTCACTTCTGGTATCAAAAATGTTGTAGAAAAGTGTGGTAGGGCATTTGTCTCATAAAACTGATTCTAAAATTAAAAATGCATGCAGCTATAAATGATAGGAAATTAGTCCAATAAATAAATCGAACAAAACTATTTCTATTTATTTAATTTATACTTACCAATTTTTATAGAGCAATTTCTGCCTTTTCTGAGATGCAAAGTTAACTACTGAATACAATCATTTTAAAAAAGATGCGGCTTTTACGTATCCTCAGCTGTTTTTTTGTGATGCTCAAGCCACAACAATTGCCCACCCCTGATTTAACCCTTTATCTACCGCATTATGATTTACAGCAGTTTTTTTTCATGCAATATTTTTTTTTTGAATCACTACATTGAAAATTAAGGGATACACATAAACAAAATACTCAACTTTGCGAAATTTAATCCGTTAGATCTAATTAATTAACTAAAGATATTCAACTGTAAAATTAATTGTATACTGTTCCCTTAAAATAAATAGTCAAATCGTTTTCTAAGGTCTTCATTAACATATAAAAAATAAGACACCTTTTGACATTAACTACTTTTTCGGAACATAACTGACAACCTTCGCAATCCGATAAAAATGTCAGCTGAAAACGCAGCTTCTGCTACAAAACTATTCGCCTTCCCCGCTAAAATACTCATCATAGAACCCGTGCTGCAATACATCGGAAGAGGGAATTTAAAAAAATATTCCTGATAAGTATCACCAGAGTATTCATAATGGTTATTCCATGTAATTTTGAATTGAGTGATAAGTACTGTCGATAGGTAAAGGGTTAAACTATGCTTTTTTATCAATGCAAAATTGGGAGAATAATTTTATCAAAATCCTAAAAATGCATTTATCATTTAAAAAAAAGATTTTTATAATTTTTGTTTTGTTTTCCCAAGCATTACAGCTGGGAATGAGCAATTTATCAAGAGGATATTCTGCATTTACAATCATTCATTTTAAAGGCTATAAGCCGAATTTAAATTTTAAATATTTCAAGCTTATTAAAAGCTAGTGAATCATTTCTGAAAGGAACTTAAAATTCATAAAAAATATCTTCTTTATCTAAAAAAATTCTCATCCTACATACGTGACAATACTCAGACAGTTTTGCTTATTTTCATTAACAAGTTTAAGGTTGGTATATCCAAATGAATGTCAGGATCATATACTTTCATACATATGAAATACGATGGCAGTAAGCACATTTCTTTGCATTGTCACACGTTCATTGATGTAAAAAAATAAATAAAAAGTCTGAAAAATCTTCTAACACAGCGATAAGCTCAGGAGAAAAATCCGTGTCTCGAATAAAAAGAAAAATTCTTTTCACTGACCTTGATAACTTAACGGCGTTTTTTTCCAGTTGGCTAATTTCATTCCACATCCGCGATTCCTTCATTTTCGTTCTATTTTATCGAATGAGGAAATTTCTTTAGATACTTCCTTGGCTTTTAGTGCTCACAACAATCCCAATTTTCCCAATTCCCGCAGTTGTCATGCAAAAAAGAAAAACTGACCTTTCGCTTCAAGAGCATTCCGAAAAACAAAAGAAATTCCAAGGCTGATCAAGGACGGATTTCTCTCACAATTAGAATTCACGATGCGTTACTTCGCGATGTTACAGTTACAGTTTTGAATGACTATCAGCAGATTTTATTAATTTTTCTATCACACTTTTCCTCCTTCGGGAATATTTTATGGATAAGATCGCCTTGAAAAGAAACAAAAGTAAAATTATTAACTAAAATAAATCGATATTCAAGGAAAACAGATTTCATGTGTGTAGAATGATTGAATTAAAAAACCTAGTTCACTGATGGCAAAATACAAAAAAGAATTTTTAGATGAATTAGTAGAATTTATTTATTTTTTTTTTTTCTCTTTAGTTATGCATATTAGTATTGAAAATTTAGACTGAAAAAAGTTATAAATTACAAAGAAAAAAAATATCGAAAAATCTTAATTACAAAAGAGCATTGAAATCCAAATAATGGATAAAACGTTTGTGAAAAATTCAAAAAGCATCTAATTGTAAAATTATATCGTTCGAGCTTTATTGTAGTCTATATTATTCAATTATGATTTTTTTTACTTTGAGAGACATTTTTCTGTGAAATCAGATTTTACATTAATACAGTCGTATTGACCAAATATTACTTTTTATTTGTTTCTAAGTATTAGTTTTTTAAAAATATATATTAAAAAAGTAGAACATTGCATATAAAAAAATTTACAAAATACGTTCACTAATATCATTAAAATAAAAAAATAAAATCCCTTCACAAAAACTTAAAATCAACAACAAATTCATCTAAACAGAATAGAAAACTTTAATTTGTAATTAAGAAATGAAATTTTTAATTCGATCTTCTGTAGATTTCCATATATGTCAAGAAATTAAAAGTTTTGAAGATTTCTTAGAACATTATTTAAAATAATAAAATATATACCTGTATTTTTTTCATAATTTATCTTAAAATATTCAAACAATTGCAAAATTTAATTTAAATATATTTTTAGAATGGACGAAGATCAAAGCGCGCGAAGGAATGCTCAAAAGTATCTCAGAATCGTTGATCCTGATTACTACGAATTCGAAGGTAAGATAATGTCATTACTATTTTTTATATTTGTTCTTGAATTCCTTCAGAATATTAGACAAATAATTCTGTGATAATTATTTGTGAAAACAATAAAAATTTATTTTAAAAATTTTTAAATATAAATGCAATAATGATCAAAAGTACCTTTTTTTGTGCAAAAATCTTTATTTTATTTCATAAAATTATTAGTTTCATCCGTCAAACATTTAAAAATATTTTACACTTTAATGTATGCATAGATATAAAAAGCATTTTTCCTTAGAGGAAACGACCTACAGGACTAAAAAAAGGATAAACAGGAGTAAAAGGATATCTTTTTAGAATTTATTTTAAGTACTAAATAATTTAATATAGAGTTTAAAATAACACAAAAACTTTAATAAACAAACATGTCTGAATCGAACATATAAATAAGTTCTAAGATATTAATTAATAATTCTTCAAAATGTTTAATAATTATGCATGGTCAAAAAAGTTTCAAATTCAAGACTAATTTGCAAAATAATTTTAATGTGCTAAATTACATAAAGGAATTTCAAAAAAATAAAAATAAAACCATTTCAACTTTTTTTAGAGAATTTAAACTTTGGTAGGTGGAGGATAACCAATGCCTCTATATTCCATTCTCTTAAAGATAATTCTCAATAAGAGGCACTATTACGAATCTTCAGCAAGTAACATAAATACTCTTAATATAGCATGCATTTTATACAAACGTCACTTAGTTACGATTCTCTCCTGAAATATTTTTAATGCTTACAAAGAAAATTAAGTTCTCACATAATAAAAATCCATATCTCTTTTGATAATTCAACTATAATTTTATTTGAAGTCACAAGTGTGGAAATTCAACAATCTGCTATTTATGTTATTACTAAAAATGTTTTTACGGTTATGTTAAATTTCTGACTTTCTTTTCCACAGTGCACGTATTTTTCGATGATGCCTATGAACTCTGCGATGGAGATGATGAAGAAATGGTAGTAAATCGATTCGTCAAACAAATGATCCAAATTATCGATACGGCAGCCAGGTTAGCGTATTCTATAATCTCTATATTTCTCATTTCAGGTACAATGGTACGGATAAATTTAATTTTCTGAAGAATATAGGCTTGATCTAAGTTTAAGGCAGACTTCCTTATGTGCCAGAATTAATATACATTTGTGTTTTGTACCTAGAAAGTAATTCCTTTTTTCTACAACAGGAAAAACTTAAATTTTACTAAACTTAACTTGAATTTAATTAAACTTACAAAATTTAGGATGGCACATAATCAAGTGAAAATACAAATTTATCTTAGGAAACGGTACAATTTCAAAGATGTTCTCTCCTCGCGATATTATAAGAGCTGTTCGGTATAAGTAATCATTAGTAAAATACTGAATTGGGAATAACCAAATGAAATTCCGAAGAGGGCGTATATCCAGGAATGGAGAAAAAATTCAAACTAAGCTCAAAGTGGGAGCAGGACATTTTCAAAGGGAAAATATTGCTTGAAATTTACGATTCCTTCGTTCATTGTATCATTTATTTAAATTTCGAAATATTCCATAATTATACTAATAATAATAGCTCCAATAAAATTCTACAAAAGGTGAATATAAGAAAAAAACAAAAATAATTGAAAATACCAAAAAAAAAAATTGAATATACAAGAAAAAATTTATGAAAATAGAAACGATGAAGCAATTTAATTATAATAATTTAATTATTTTATCAGTCAATAAAATTTATTAATTTAAAACATAAAAAATGAATGAATTATGGGATACATATAATGGGATATTTTTATATGCTCATAATTTCAGAATTTGATATTAATATTGATATATTTTTCTGTCTGAAGAAATATTCTGAATCAGGATCCTCTTTCTTACATCATATAAAAATAGCCTTGGGTCAATAGTAATGTTATAAACGATAGGTTCTAATATAAACCGTAGAAGTCGTTGGTTTTTTCATGATGTATTCAAACAAAAATGTGTTAAACCACAAGCTGCAATTCTGAAGATGAGAAATAAACGACCTACATTCCGACTAAAAAATCAATGAAACGTTGCATCAAGTAATACGATATGTTTATTACTGGTAATAAAAACTCTTTGATGATAATCAATATTATGATTTTTTGAATCCTAAAATTTTACAGTACATTTCCCGGAAAGTAAAATGAGTGAATAATTGCTCTTAATTCAAACTCAATTATGCTAAAAAAAATGCATTACTATTCTCGAACTTGATATGAAATCAACTGTAACGTAGTCACGAATAACTTATTGTTATGGATCAACATGTTTCAAATGAAAATCATTCAGCTATAAGTTTTTTAAATTTATATAACCGTTTTTTAATTCTCAGCATAGAATTTTATATCGCTCCTTTAAAGCTGTCATTCCATTTCATGCACTGATGCTTCACGACGCTCAAAACGTCCTGCGAGATTGAATGGTGCAACGGTGTCATCAAATCAACACATTAAACTCATATTATGTCTGGAAGATACAAATCAATGAAGATTGCGAGCTATGTGCGTGATCTCTCTTCAACAGCATTTCTTAACTTGACCTCCAATTTTTCATACTCCTGCTGCGTAAAATGGACTGCAAAGGCTTTGAAATCGTGTGCTTCATTTTGCATGCCTGACATTTATCGGCAAATCTCACCCGACCATGGGAATTGAAATTAAATCAATTTCGCCAAATTTCTCATATAAATAAATAACGCGTTATCGTAATATGAAGCACGGCATGGTAAATTAGCATTAAAATACGAATAAGTACTTTTCAAATCGGCTTCCGCAGTGAAATGTTCAATTGTGTGATTTTGATGAAAGGTTTAATCCTATTTAATAACAGAAATGAATTATTTACGTCACTTTCTGCCTTTCATTTCACGTCTCTCCGCTTGAAAAACAATTGAGTGTTGTAATCATGTTTAATACTGGCATTTTGTTTCGGATGAAGAGTTTACTCACATAAATTAGCAGTCATTTTACAACTCTATGCTAAAATTTGTTTAAATGGAATGAATAAGATTCCGTTAAGAAATGGAAGTCAGTAATGTACAATTTATTTCGATTTCTTCATATAAGACGAATGTGAATGCAAAAATTATTTCTGAAAAAGGATTTTTAAATGCATGTGAACTATAATGCTAGCACATGCTTTTAAATTTTTCAAAATGTATATCATTAGGTTCGTTAGATTTTCACCATAAGCCCTTTTACCCATTCAGTAAAGACTACGAAATTCTTATCAGAGCAAATTCCCCTCTGATAGACCTTTTCCCTTGCACGTGTGCATAATACATATATGAATAAAATTTTAGCCAAAATTATTCAATCATGTTGCAAATATCGCATTTATTCGAATTTAAGCGGCTAAATTCTATAAGACGTACCCCAAATTCTCAGCATGCTTTTGAGAAAAAAGTAAGAAAATAGTGTGAGATGGTCTATCGATATTCGATATTTACGAAATTAAAAAATAAATAAATAAAATGAAAACCAATAAAAAGTGGATAACTTAATTTTTTGCCAGTATTAAAACTTTTAAATACATACATTAACATGTAATTGCTGTAACCGTCAGTATCCTGTGTCCATCCCCCCCCCCCCATCCAACAAATGTTTCCGCCTTCGATTCTAAGTCTCACCTGATTTTCAGTGGCATTAACATAAGAAAAAAGTAAAATTTAGATTCAAATATATGGTAATAAATACAAAAATATTGTAAAAGTAGTAAATAATGACGTATCATAACCCCGCAAAATAATAATATGCATATAAAAATGTAGTATTCTGAATTTTAATGATACACCAATATATTTTATACTCAAGAAATTTATAGAAAAATATTTTTATTTAAGTAATATTGATGTGAACATACTATATTGTTGAACTTACACACAGCGATTTGCTTTTAATGAAAGATAAAACTAATGCCCCAGTAATTTATTCTATACATTTACAAGAAAAATTTATAAACTCTAATTAACTTTTACTACACATTTTAAATTAGTTAATTTTTTTCTGATATAAGCTCGTGCAACCGTTGAAATTTTTCACGGACCTCTGGTTAAAAACCTTTAAAGTAGAGAAGTGCATTTAAAAAAAATTTCAAAGAGAGAATTATGTAACCATTACATCGGCATGCTAGCTAAGTTCTTTCACAATGTTTTACTTAATATTACATTAAATTTTAAGCTATTGTTATGTTATTCAAAATCTCTAAATACATATTCCACAAAGCGTAGGATAACTCGCTGAAAATCATATTAAATATTTACTTCACAATCATAGCATTTAATGTTTGTAAATACTAGATAAGTTTAATAACCTTCAGAAAATTTCTTTGCTGAGTTTGTTTCAAAAGTATTAATGTCGAAATATATATAAGAATTTATCCATCTATACAAATTTAATGTCACCTGCAGTATATAAATGCTCCTCTTTTTAATATCAAATAACAATACTTATATATTTTCCATTTGTTTCACAATTTTTTTTAAAAAATGCAACTGTATAGAATTTGCATGAAATATTCTTAAATATTTTTAGCAAGAATTAAAATAATTCTTATACAGGTTAAAATTCGTATTCTGCACATTTTTCCAAATTCCTTATAATTGGTAATTCATTAAATATGAAAAGTTTTAAATTCTCTATATTTCATTGTTTATACTCTTAAAGATATTTTTAGGTAAAAAAAATTATACAATGAGGTATCGGATAAATTTTTAGAAGCATTTTATGAAAATTTTGCAATGTAATCTGGCTAAAATTTGTGAGGCACTAACATTTCTGCTAATTCAAAAGGACTTTCATCAGTGGGTTAATCGAATTCCAATGAAACATCATTAGAAAAAAAATATTGACAGAATTCGAAATCTTCCTACGCATTGTCTGGTGTATTATTATGTATCATAAACAACTTGTAGTGAAGAGCTATTGCGACGAATACAAGAAGATAAAACTTGCGACTCACAAACAAGATTGTGGGAAGGACTAATTAGCTCATATTATTTGTACAAAAGTTTAGTGAGTTTATTCACCTTTAGATTTATATCCCAAATTAATTACCATTTAGAAACGAAAAAAAAATATTTTGTAAAGTATTTTGATTGCATCGGACGTGAGGAAAGGTGATTGTGGCTATTGTAACTTAACAAAATAAAATTTAATTCGAATTTTAAGTCTGTCTTCGCAAAATGTGAGAGAGCCTGAACTAAACTCAAGCACATTTTCAGATTGAAAATTGCCTCAATTTTCAGGAAAATGTGCAACATTGAAGTTCATACATTTGTATGGAAGATAGCCTTTTTAAAATTTTAAAATATTCCATAAATAATTTATTTTTTCTTTTAACATGTAAAGGTATAGCTCATTTAATATTATGATGTAGGAGAAAATGTTATCCTCATAAAATGTGAAACACATTTTTTTCCCAAAAAAATATGTGTCAACTTGAATAAAAAAGAGTATTATGATAAAATTAGTGATTCTCAATAAGTTAGCGAAGCCAGAAATAATATTAACGTTGGAGTACATTTATATCTGAAACATACTCTGAACTCGAGTCCTATCTTTTAACATTAAGCGAAGAAAATTGTGGAGACTTCAAAAAAAAATATAGAAAATGAGGCAAAACTATGGCGGAAACAATTGATTGAGAATCTCCAAGTTATTTTCCTGTCCATTGCCTAATGAAAACAACATATTTCCACTTAACGCAAAATGCCAATATCAACCAAAGATATTTCTTTCATTACTGTTATTTATTATGACTATCTTGAAAGAAGACCTGCTTTCATTTTTTTTAAATGACCACAAAAAAATGGTGTTTAACTGGGGTGACATCAGACCAGAATTCGTTTTTGTTCATCACTTTAACCGTTTGGCCTCAGCTCCATCAGAGGAAAAAGTACACTTCCTTCAAGCGAGAGTGAACGGGTCGCGGAATGCGATCCGGATTTCTAGCTGGCCGAGTGGTTTTTCATGACCCACTTTACAAACCACTCACAAAACAAGTCCAACAAAAAAAAGAAAGTCGTCACCGGCTGACTTCACTTTTTTTAAATCTTTTTATCCTTTCCCCAAACTTTCCCCTATATTATTAACAGCTTCGGAATTAGGTCAGTGGTTGGAAAGTGGTTTGGGACTTGCTCCAGCCTGTCGAGCAACTCTCCAGACCCCCGTCCTGTTGCAGACTTTGGCGAGGTTGAAGTGAAAATGTACACAAACAATCCAATGACCAACGCCTTTTCAGGGACCCGAAGCAGTCCTTGAGATTTAGAGAAGTTTAAAATGTGTAACAAAAGGCTGACTCCACCCATGCGAGATCTGTATGGGAGGTTCTGCCTTTGTTTCTGCTCGATTAAGTGCTCTAATATGCCCGGAAGCTGTTTGGGTTTTTGTAGAATCTTAACATTGTCAGACGGTTCGTCAAAACAAATGACATCGTTGTTGAATCTGCTTATAAAATCCTCTAGGCATTCTTTATACAGAGATAAAAAAAATTGTAGTCATTGTTCCTCGAGTGAAAATAAGTTTTGTTAAGAAAGGACAAGTTAAGTATCTAAAAATTCAAATGAAAATGTGTCATTAAACAAAAGGAACATGAAACCTTAGCTCAAGGCATTTATTACGATCCGAAATATATTCGAATACGGAAGTAAGACTATTGTACTAAAGGTATTTCAAGAAACTGGTGAATAATGAAGCTTAACCGGAATTAGGAGTACCTTAAAATATGACTGGAATTCACAATTTTTTCATTTTTGTATTCCTAACAAATAACTATGTGTAGGAGCTTAGTATAGAACTTTTAGTGTATCATTTGAATTTATTTTTTAAGCTTTATTACTTTAATCTTTTAAAATAAGTTGAAGTTATATTAGCTGATAAGATACATTAGCATTGATATCGTTCTAAGGCGGTAATTCCCAAACTTACTATGCCCAGGTCGCCTTTTTATACTAAAAACTTGGCGATGGACCCACAAGTTCAAATAACTCTATTTCAATGCATAGTAGAAAAATAATAAATTTAATTTTGATGTCGTGAGTGCTGAATGTTGAAGTAAAAATAAAATATTGGGATATCTGAAGTAGAATTTATTCAAATTATAACTTTTGCAATAAATTATAGAAACGTATTTTTCTCCCAATGAGATGTGTTGTATTGTACGAACCAATTCCGTACAATATTTTCTATTCAAAATTAAGAAAAGTTTGTTACATCCACTTCGCATATTGGAATCATGTACAAGATAATTAGATGTACGACTATTTTACACTACCATATTTAGACAAGTTATTGTCTGCCTCTGCAAGTTTCATTTCCTATTTAAACCAGCATAGACGGCTGCACCCACGATAGGTTTGACTTCTACCGTGAAACACTTGTCACATTACTTCTACTTTATGTGCCTATTTAAAACATTTTATTCTAAAATTAACAATTTTTCAACTAAATCTTTTATTACGAAAAAATAACTACTAATTCATTTTAACTTTCATAAAAATGGAAAGGGATTACAAACATTTTACTTTATATTAAACCTTTCATGGACCCCCTAACGTTGCCCACACACCCTTAAATGAATTTTTCCATGAAAATAAAAATCTCCATAGAAATTCTTTAGCAGTAAAAAAAAACCCTAATGGTCTGTAGGAACCACTTTGGGAGCCTGTTTTTAAGCAGTGGTCTTCAAACTTTTTAAACTCACGGAACCCCTTGAACTAGAAGGTGTTTTCGTAGAGCCCCTTGAACTAGAAGGTTTCGTGGAACCCCTTAAGCTAGAAGGTGTTTTTGTGGAACCCCTTAAGCTAGAAGGTGTTTTCGTAGAAGCCCTTGAACTTGAAAGTAGTTTCGTTGAACCCTATTCTCTACGCACACACTTAGAAAGACATACCTTAAAATAATATTTAATGTAGATCAACATATTATAAGTACTTTATGTGAAGAAAATTAAAAATTATTGTATTTATTATCAAAAAAATTTAATCTACTTTTAGTATAATTTACTCATTAATAATATTAATCTGTAATCCAAGTGTCACCTACCCATTAATTATTTTTAGTAACTGGGATATGTGTTTGTGCATTTATTCACACAAACTGTTGAATCATAGGTCTATTGAAATTATCTGAATTCGCATTACATATTCTGAGCTCAATTTGTTTATATACTTTGTTTTTGTAACCACCCACGTTGAGAAATATTTTTCACTTATACACATTGTTCAGAATTGCATTAAAATATTTATAGCTGTGAGAGAAATGCTGTGTATTTTGAATGAATTTACAACATACAATTTAGGAGCTGTTCTTGCTTAAATTTAGATTTTTAACATCGAATCTATTCATATGTCGATAAGTGTTCACTCTCTTTTATTTAGGTTGTTTTCAACAAATACAAAAAGGTGTATTTTCCATTAGAAAGCTATTTAGTTTTGCAAGGCATGGTACTAACGAGTATAAAACTACTTCGCTTAACCCGAGACAGTAAACAATAAAATATTCCCTATCTAGTAGGAAAGATATATATAAAGATTAAACGTTTTAATATTCTTTCTTTATATCATAATAAAAGTTTTAAAAGTATTACAAAATAAAGTTATTATGTATAAATAAAATATTCAGTTTCTTAATGATAGGGATAAGCTTTAAATTCTTGTAGTTATACGAATTTCATACAGAATGTGAATCCATTCTGCATACACATTTATTAGTTTCTTTTCAATTTTTTTTATCGTTACTCGTGGAACCCCTGGGTGTGCAAACCCAGGGCTCCGTGGAACACAGTTTAAAGACCACTGTTTTAACGTAAGGACGTTTTTAATGAAAATTTTAAATGTATGTTTTGAGAAAAAGCAAAGTATTAAACATCCTTGGCTTGAATATATTAGTATTATAACTGCTAATCACACAAAAAAGAAAAAGAAATTGCTTTCTAAGCCATTCCAGCAACTACTGAAGCGGCAAACGACATCACTTAAATGATCATAACGGCAATATTTAGGTAGAACTTATATAATGTCAGTAATGAGATATTAAATAGTGCTTCTTCTGATCACCTTCGAATTATAATTCTGAAAACATCCTACAACACAATTTACTGTTCCGAGATAGCTCTAACAGTATCAAAGGATACGAAAAGCATTTGTTTTTATCGGAAGTACTTTTCCCTTCTAATGTTTAATGTCTCTTTAATGTTCTGAAGTCAGAAATTAATTTCAAATGAAACGCTTCCGAGTTTAGATAAAGAATTTCGAAATATTTGTTTTTAAGTTATTGAAGCGGTAAATTAGAGGCAATCATCTAATTGTTTATAATTACCTGTGATAAAACTTGGTAAAGTTTCTCTTTTAGAATGCATATAGAAATGGACTTTTTTTCTTCTCTTTTTCATGTTTTCTAAAACAAAATTGTTTTTATTTGCATAATAGTATAACTACTTTGACAAATATTATTTTTCGGTTAATAATTGGTCTGTACCGAAAAATAATATTTCTTCTTCAGGAAATGCATGAAATTTTCGAAATAATTGTTTTCCCGTAAATAGATAAATACGTTTCATGTATCTCACTAAATTTGTATTTTTTAATTTAAATTTGAACTGAAAAGCAAAATATTCTCTTTAAAATTTCCTTGCTATTCAAATACCTAAAATTTAGTAGCCAGTATTTTCAAATAAATATTTTTAATAAGGAAAAAGAGACTATAAATATCTCAGAAATATTAAATCAAATTACCCTATTTCCATTTTTGTTGATTCTTTTTTCCGAATAACATTCATACTTCGTTGCTACTTCAGAACTTATTTAAAAAATTGAAAATTTAGAATGTTTATGAACGTTTCGCCATCAACAATACAAAACTCTAACCAATATTAATAAAATTAAATAAAGCTAATTTTTATATTTATATTATTTTGCAAAATCTTTTCTACAGAACATTATTTTTAAAACAAAATCATGATTTTGCTTACAGTTTAAATTAGTAATCTATTCAAAATTATAATCATTAGAAAGATTTTCATCAAACAGAATTTATAAAATAATTAGTGTCTATATTTCTAATTTTAAAACTTTATTGCAAAATATCCTTGAAATATCATTGTTTGAGGAATTATGGGGTGTACCTTTATATTTTTCCTAAAAGATTGATGAAACCAATATACAAACTAAAGCTGAACAGTGAAATTCTTATAATTTAAAACGCCCCAAAAATGGCTTCAAACTGGAGAGAATGTTAAATTCACAACAATTGTGTCGGCGCGCCCTTTATCCATTAGTACTTTCGGTTTGGTATAGGTATGGGTGTGTTTATGTTTTGGTTATCACGACTGTATTCACTGGCAAGGGCAGGAAACGATTTCTGGAGGCATTTTGTTCTACTTTTAGAAAATAAGTATTATTTTCTCTATTGTTGTATTCTGCATGTGATTTTACGGGGGGAGGGGGATGAAAGAGAATAACGCCTGTACAATAAAATGTTCTTAGATGCAAAAAATTAAATATGAAACAATAGAAAACATTTTTTTCTATTTAAAATATATTTTGCAATTTAAAGAAGGGTTTTTTTTTAAAGAATATGCTAATTTAGTTTGCATGAACTAATATAAAAATATAATAATTAAACTAGGTAGACTCCAAAATATTTAGTAAATAATTTACCCCGTTCAGGATCAGGATCACATATATAAGATCACTTTAGGGCCCACGGTATTATAAGTGAGATTGCGGTTCCCCCCGTTCTGAGGCCCTTTATCGCACCATTGCGATCTGAATTTGGAACGTATGGATTTTGAAATGGTTATAAACTATAAATTTCGACATATTTTATTACAGTAATTATTTCACGTGAATTTTTAAAAGGATTTAAGCTTAACAGGAAAAATCATCCGGTTCTGAACGAGTTAATATTATAAAATAAATTAATTCATGAATACTCTTATTCATCTACGGTTCTGAATGTTTATATCAGACATATATAATTGAACTTTTTCGTTGATAAGATTTAAATAACAGTTAATGAAAAAATGTTTAGTGTAAATTTCTCCATAAAACTCAGCATTATTCTTATTGCCCAAGTCAGTGAACAAAAAAATGTATTCATCCATTACAAAACAGATGGTTGACTGCATGACTGATCTGCAAAATAAACAAGTATTTCGTGAGAACTTCTGATCGCTTAAGAATTAATAACTCATTTATTGACAACACAAGGAAGCATTGAAATGAAAAAAAAATCAACATAAATATTGATTTCTTCCGTCTTTATGGTCATTGTTTTATAGTTTGTTTAATCAAAAGTAAAAAAATATATATGCGTGTACAAAAATACGCTTGATTTCAATAATTCTATTTGTATCTATTGCTATAAGTTCTATAAAGTTCATTTCTCCCAAGAAAAAAAAACTGTTCTTACTTTCATAAATATACTGGAAAAAATCACGAAGATACGAACACAAATGATTTGTAAGAACTATTTGATAAAAAATGTGGCATCAATACAAGTCTAAATTTACCAATAATGTTAGAACAGCATCATTAAATGCATTTCATTGTATAATAAGGCTACATAACGAATCAAAAACAACGAAAATATAAACATAAATGATAAATATTTAAAATAAGCGCCATTTTTAATGGGGAAAAAACAGTAATTATTATAAATTGTTTTATGTCATATAAATTAACCCTTGATAAAAGCCCGCATAAAGAAGAGTTATAGAGGTTCAGCATTTATCTTGAGGTTAATAATTAGTTAAGCCAATTATAGTATAAAAATCTCTTTAATATTTTTGTTTCACTTTATGTTATTTACGAAGGGCAATCATAAAAATATATAGTATATATAACTTTTATCAATTCACAGGCAATATCATATTCTTCGTAACCAAATAAAATTGGAAAATTAAACAAAACTGTAAATGATGAAGTTATGGTCGTTTTGTAAACTTATCAACTATTTTAATCCCACAAAGTATAAAAATCGCTTCAAATTATTTATTGTTATAAAGTATAGTTTATCATGATTGCATCAGAAATCAAGCGTTCACTTTTTGTAGGTTTATTGTACCAATATCAAAACAGATATCAATATATTTTTAAATTACATATGTAATGTTTTCTAAATAACTAAGAAATAGAAAAGTTGATCTTTTGAAGTACCATTTTTATTTGATTCTCCTCACAACAATATTATCTACCTTTATGTTATCTTTTGAGAATAATATTTAGAAGTTTATAAATAATTATTTTTTTAAGCATTTGTGAAGTTTTAATACATTGCTATTATTACTAAGAAAGAATGATCTTCTCAAATGATATTATTGCAATTTTTTTTATTAAAATAATTTATTTTAAAAGCATATCTGTTCTAAAAACCTGTCCCAAGTCTAAATTAGGTTAGGTTTAAAAGAGAGAGTTATTACACACTCTAATGATTACTCCAAAATCCCATTAACAAAATTCCTTATGGAAATAAGCCTTCCTTCAATCTTACGCATTTTACTGGATCTTTTCTATTCATAAAAGCACTTTAGAACAGGGATACTCAACCTTTTTCTCGGTGGGCCACATAAATAAGGCAAATATTTCAGGTGGGCCGCATACATATGACAGATATTTCACGCGGGTCGTAACATGAGTATGAATGGAGGAAAACACTATAAGACCAAAGCAGCATTGGACAAAACAAAATTGATCAAATATCAAAACTCACTTTCAGTTTTTATTTTAGTACTTTACCCCTTCTATCAAACACACACAAAAAATTTACTTTTATGCATTTTTTGCTGAGTTATGGAGTAGTTTCGATTTCCTTTCATCCATGACCAAACCTCTTGTTTACATTTTACTATCTCTTCTTTAAGACAGACAGTCTAACATTTGTCTGTCCCGACGTGTAAGTGGGCATTTAAAAAGTGTCACTTTTTCTGGATGCAATAAGAGGTTTCCTATTTGCCCTGAATGTCAGCAAGAACGGGCTTCACCTCAGCACATAGACTGCCTTGAACTGGAGTGGGAAGATATTCATGAAAGTCCACTTCTAGTATCGGACTTTGTTAAAGTCAAAGGTTTCTGTCAGACCAGACGGGAGATTAGTATAACAACACATTCTACTATAAAAAAAAGCAAATTGATAGAAAAATTTATAGATATGATTGTTTTATTTATAGAATTTCCCGCTAAATTTTTAGTACATTGTTCTTAAATAATTGAATTTTTTAGTGCAATGCACCATAACCGAGCCACTCAGAAAAGGCTACCGGGCCACATGCGGCCCGCGGGCTGTAGGTTGAGTATCACTGCTTTAGATACTATCGCATATTTTGTTTCTAATGTTAATTTTATGAAATATGAATTGTATTAAGTAGAATATGATTCATTTATTTGATGCATTTAGTTTATGTATTTAATGTATTAAAAAGAATAAGATTAGTTTATTAATTTGATTATAATTAATTTACGTAGAGTAGATAATGGTCGGTACAAATAGTGTTAAATAGAGCAACTTTCATTCCTTATCATTTAACCATGGTTCAAAATTATAAGGTCCGTTGCCAATAGCCCACTTGCAGCTTTATAGTGCGACGTTTTATAAAACACTCATTCACTCATTCAAGGCAACTATCGTGAATGAGACGAACTAAAAGAAAATCTTTGATGAAAGACTTAAGACAATTAATCTACCAATAGAAAAAAATACAGAACCGTTAAAATGAATAACAGTAACGAAACCAATTGCCCTCCTGACCAGAGACTTTAAGCTTGATTTAACATAGTTCTTCCAAGTGCATGGCTTCATTCAAAAGACTAACAATTTACTACAAGCAGTCATGCGTATCAAGAAGACCACTTAGCTAATTGACTAAAGTAGCCACGATTTCATACTATTTTTAAGACATGATTTGTTCTATTGTACCGTTACCTTGTTTCGTTGTTTGCTTATTTTTATCTTGTCCTTTGCAGTAATGTGCATCAGTGTAACATCAAGTTGAAGCCTCCAAAGAAGGTACCTACGCCCTATGGAGGAAAGTTGATCTGGACTATGCCGGGGAAGAACAAGCTCATTGCCCACCTCAAGGACAAGATGAAAATCAGACATAGGAAACGCTGGAGCCAGGTAACCTCTGACAATCCAAGAATACCAATGAGGTGTTTTTTTCGCAAGACATTCACTCTCCGTTGCGGTTTCATAAAAATGTCGGCGAAGTAGGCTCGTATATTTGAGTTGTCTCGAAGCTATGAGTCAGTGACGAATCAACTGGGTTTTACCGCATGGGTCTTTTGTAATCTGTCGACTTTATCTGTATTTATTACTCTATTTGTTTCGAAAGACAGAAAATAATCGATTTTAAGACCTAGATTTGATGTCGAACAGGTCTTCTCTGTAATGAATACAGTCTGAGACATTTAATCTTGACTCAGAGACCTTTCAACAACAGAAGGATTTTGTTCTTTTTTTATAGGAGAAAGAATTTTCGAATTTTCTTCTTGAGGAATAGAGAACGGAAATTAGTTCTTTGATTAAGAAGTTCTTTTAATAACCAGAACACTTTATTGACTTTATTTTCATGTTTTCTTAAGGCTACATGGTGCCCTTTTTCAAACAAAATTTTGGGGGAGACAGTAACAGTTAAAATAATTTCTGTTTTATATTTCGATTTTATTATTAAGCTTATTCTGTATGTACTTAACTAAACAAAAAATCATTTTTTCAAAAAAATAGTTACTTTATAGCTTATTTTTAATGGGTACATTTCATAATAATAAAATAAAAGCTTTCTAGTTATTACTAAATAAATGAATTTGCCTTTTTTTTCTAAATTTGTATCAGTAGTCCACCAAATATAAAATCTTACATTTAGTAGTCCATGAAGTTGTAAGGCTGGTGACACTGGTGTAAGCGCACGCGCTCGATACATGTATTTTCCAAAAAAATCAAGTTTTTTAACTATTCTTCCTCATTTTATCCTTATAACTTAGATAAAAAAACACGCAGAAAATTACTTAAATATTTTTTTAAAGAATTAAATTAGATTTAACTCATTATGTAAAGATAAGAAGTATTTACTGTAAGTCATATCCTAAAATTGACGCAGAGATTTAGTTTACCAAGCTGAAGCTTTTAAATTATGGAAAAATAACACTTATATAAAAGGTAAAGGATACCGTAAAATTGTCTAGTTTGTGATTTTTTTTTTCAAAATCTTAAGATCCAAGTAATATTTTTTGTGACGCAAGCATGAAGATGGTAATCTCATTTCATATTTATTCTCAAAATGATTGGATAAAAAATGTACAGAATAAAATGAATACAATTATTCAAAGGGAAAAGTTCAATGGCACCCATTTTCTAAATGTTTTATATTTTTCTCCTTTGTTTTTAGCCCACACAAAAAGATAAGAACATGTCAGAGCTAGTTCATTCTGTATTATAAATTATTTCTTAACTTAACTCAGTGGCGCAACAGCCCATGAGGGCCAAGGCCTACTGTGCCCAACTCAGTATACGTGACCTTGGGCCCTGAGGTGCATGAGCGGATGTTCTGGTCAGGTGGTCAGTCTGAGGCAATAAGTTATTTCTTCGACGAGAAAAGCAATACAATGAAATTAAATCATGGTAAATAATAAAAATATCTACTTCTTATCTCTCTTCAAGCCACATTATTCATCATTAAGATATACAGACATCATTCGTCATAAAATAGTCATTATGAAAATGTCCAGATATTTTTATTGCTAAAAATATCAAAAGAATGCTGGAGCTTCAACATCCATCGTAACTGAGAGTGCTTTTAAACTTTTTTAAATGGTACCTTTTTTATCATCATTGATGCTACTTATTGATTTTATAATCAAAAGCAAAATTATTTATCTTATAATATTAGTGCCCTAAAATTGCATTGTATGCCTTCAGGAATTTAATCTTACGAAGTCTACAATAAATTTCTTATATTAAGTTCATAAAAAAATAATCAATATATGAAATCTACTTTAAAACCATTTTTGGATCAATTTATTCGTTAGATAAAATTGTATTAGCATAGACTAATATATTAGAGTATTTTGTATTCTTTTTTTTAAAAAAATCATTTTTAAGTTAAAAGTATTAGAACAGATATAATAACTACATATAAAGACTAGTTCGATTATAACTGATATTAATTTGGAACGATTTACTTGGTTTATAAAGTAGTAGTTGGAAAAAACATGAGGGCTGCTCTGTGAAAAAAGATTGCTAAACAGTAAAAAACTTATTTGAATCCCCCTCTTATTCGATGAATTAATTATTTAGCACTTGAAGAAGTAAAAATAATAACTTTCGAGAGAAGAAAACACTTTTGTTATTCGAAGAAATTGACTCGTAAAAAAGTGGATCTTAAGTTTTTGAAGAAAGAGGCCGTTTTAGAAAGTTTTTTTATAGAAGAACATACAACAGCACAAATGCTAAAACAAAAAACTACAATTAAAATACCTATATTCGAAATAATTATCATTATATTTCCTATCTCTCCGACTAAGAAAACCACATGAAAGTACAATTTTCATATTAGAGAAGTTTAATAAGCGGTATATGTCTTTAATCCATTCGATTTGCCTATTTTCCAACAATGTTGGTTCGGATTAAGAGTTACATTATTTGAAATTAAGCCGAACCCATAATTAAAAACATTTGCATATTTTTTGCAATTCAACTAACAGATGGTATCTTCGGTCTTATGAAGAACTTCGTCATCCAAGGACGGGGCTTAAAATTATTAAATTTTCGAAATCTAAATAAATCTATTCACGTTATTTCAGAAGAGACAATTTGATAAAAAGAAAAAAGTTCTTTTTAAAATTGTTATTATCACATTATTATAAGGAAATTAAGGTACTAGGTGAAAAGTTGATAAAAGTGGGCTGTTTGAATTATATTTATTAGAATTATAATATAAAATTTGCTTTAGGTGCGCAGTTAAATTCATATAAAAATATGGTGTTAATTTAATCTATGAAATAAAAATTACTATTTAATAGTTGTCCTTGCAAGGAAAGCAAATACTTTCCTAACCTTGAAGAAAAATACAATTTTCTAGAGCAAGATGGGTGATGAAGTGAAAGAATAGCAGACTGCAAATCGTTCTTTGCACCCGCCAAAACAGTCAAAAAGCCAAATATGGAGAAAATGTTCTCTATATTTAGGTCGACCTATATTTGTGAGCAAAGTTTTTCTTGCATGAAGATCCATAAGAGTAAATATGGATAAGTTGGTTGATATTAACTTGCAAACTGTAACGTGTGTGTTTCAAAATGCAATCACACTCTTGACTTTAAAAAAATGTAGAAAA
Organism: Trichonephila clavata; assembly: GCA_019973975.1. Classification (NCBI taxonomy): domain Eukaryota; kingdom Metazoa; phylum Arthropoda; class Arachnida; order Araneae; family Nephilidae; genus Trichonephila; species Trichonephila clavata. The sequence goes on along the minus strand of BMAO01006235.1, from coordinate 112,687 downwards.
GTGTGATATACATTTGTCTCATTAAACTGATTCTAAAATTGAATGCGCTTGCATCTATAGATGATATGAAATCAGCACAGTAAATAAATTGAATAAAACTCCCACTATTTTATTTAACTTACATTTGCTGATTTTTATATGGAACAATTTGTATCATTTATGAGATACAAAGTTAACAAATGAAAGAAATCATTTTAAAAAGGGGGCAGCCCATCTATATCCTCCACTTCCACGATGTGGTTCAACGAGCCAAAACAATTGCCCATCCAGCTCTAGAGCGATCTGAATCATTACTAAAAAATGAGAACTTTTTTTTACTTTGAATCTACGAAAAGATATTATAAAAGTAGCTGTAAATTATTTATCGTAGTTATAGTTCACTTCTTACAAATTCTAATTTAAATCAATACTGTTATGAGTTCCTCTTTGAAAGAAATTGCATTTTCAACGCTAAAATAATTCTTAATCTCTCCTCTTGTAGTAATACCCTTTTTAAGGACAATTTGGAAACATTTAATTAAACACTGTTATGTTACAGGTGATGTACATGTACTATCTACTGGGCCACCGACTGATGGAACTTCCTATGGACGTGAACCGGAAGGCGACCATGGCTGAGAATACCTTCGTCCTCGCTCTGGACGGGGACATCAACTTTAGACCCCACGCAGTTCAGCTGCTCGTCGATCTTATGAAGAAAAACAGGAACCTGGGAGCAGCCTGCGGAAGGATTCACCCCGTGGGCGCAGGTAAAAATAGGGCCAACGCCCTCCCTCTGCTCAGCGGGAACCTAGACAAAATTCCATTTTCTTCTTTCCTGGTTTTGTTTTCTCTTTACACAAAAACTGAAACATTATATCTCTCAACTCAATGCAATTTGCAGAATTTAAAATCAAGCTGTAATTGATGTAGGTGTGGTACGCGGGCGTGGTAAATTTGAGTATCAATATTAATTTTTTTTAGAACAGATATCAGTTATTTTCATTTTTTACTTGTACTAACGATAAAAAAAGCTACAATTTAAATATTTTGTAAAGACTAAGCACTTTGAATTCAAATTTTAACAACGGCATAGTAACTATTTATACCTACGCACAGGGACGTCTTAAAACAATTTGAGGCCCTGGGCTCAGAGAAATCATACGATTTTTGAGGCTCTGGGCAAGTCGGCCCTGCAAAAGTAGGCCCTGCCTGAGATCTTTAAAAGTAGATAGTAGTCAAACGGTAATTTGAAACAAATAAATGCGCACTACTCGCAACCTAAAAAACCTATGCACAAATTGGATCGACTGATGGCCCATTTTGACAAAAATGAGTTGAATGATTGTTTATGGTATTAGGCCTAAATCTAAACATGGACAACGGTCATCACATAATAATAGTCTTGCCGTTCTTACTAGTTGACATGCAATTTGAAATTCCCTGTTTTTCAGAGAATATGTACGGGAATAATATTTTACTATTAAAATAATCTGGTTCAAGATCTTATTAAGACAGAGTCGGAACGAAACGAGGCCCCCACCGAGGGTGAGGCCCTGGGCCCGGGCCCAGTTGGTCCATGCCTTAAGACATCTCTGCCTACGCATTAATCAAATCTTTCACGGATTTTACATAAAAATACTTTCTGATACGAAATCTTGACAGAGCACCTTTAAAAAAATTACGGTTGTTAACTTTCATCAAAGTTGAGAATTAAGAGTCAATAAATGTATTTTTATGAATATTCTGGTTCAATTCAAAATGCTAAATTAATCCTATCTGGCGGATAAAAAATAAAATCTGGCGTATTAGTACAGTATGATGTACTGCAACGAACCTCGCTGTGCCGTGCACCAGAGATGTCAAACTGCGGCCCGCATGCGGCCCACAACGAACATTTTTGCGGCCCGGGAAGTATATCCCCACACAATAATACATGATAAAATTTAAGGGGGTTCAGCCATGTGACGGCCTGTTTCTTAAGCATTTTTAGAGAATTTTTTTGACGACCAGTAGAAAGATATAACTTTAGAAGTTTTTTTTATCATTTATTTATATGTATTTTAAGAGTATTTATATAAATGTTTAGCCAAAAATAGCCAATAGAACGTGAGTTATAGAGCTCTGAACACACCCACCTCGAAAAAATGGATGCTCACTTCCTCCATGATTCCAGCTGATTGGCTTATCTGAAATAAAAAAAAATTAACTTCGTTTTAATCTATAATCTTAAATGCACCGAATAGATTAAACTCAATTGAAAATATCAAAAATTGGATTTTTGGTAGACCTCTGAAGAAAAAGTTTCGAATTTCATGGGTTTTTTTCGTTATGTTTTGCTACAAAAATCGAAATATTTTGAATTTTGAAATGATCGCAGTCTATTTGGTGCGTATATATGTCCTGAGTCTACCCTATAAATTTGAAGTAAATTGGTCAAACCATTCTCGGGATATGATGGAGGAATGTTTGAAAAACACAGTTTTGAGAAAAATGCGTTTAAAGTTTCAAGCCCGATTAAAACTATGAAAAATCTTAACTTACCCTCAATTGGGGATGCCTGGTGGCGAATACTAAAGCAAGTTTGACGAAATATTCAATAACTATAGATATTTCCTTTTAAACCTCTACAAACTTGTATGGATGTATATTTGCATAGAAGGGTCAATGGTATCAAACCGACAGTACAGAATAGGCCCAGCCTTCGATTGCCAACTCAGAGCTCCGAACATCTGCTCTTCTAACACTTGCTTCTTTATAATGACTTCGAATTTTAAAAAATCACGAAACATATATATTCTAGACATGTTAAGAAAACCATTTATGGAGAGAAAAAATTTTCGATTTTTTGAACACATCACGTGGGTGAACCACCTTCAATAAAAATTCTCCCGCAATTGGAAAGATAGCAGCAGAAAAGAAATGTCAAGATATAAACATCAATTTTTTTTGTTCTTTTATATATGTTTATTATATTGTATTATTCGAAATAAACCTGCGTTTCTATAAATATTTTTTGCGGCTCACCTGACGGTAAACCTTGTTTTTTGGCCCGAGTTGGTGAATTTTCTGCATCATGAAAATCCACCGACTTGGGCCGGGGTCGAACCCGCAAACTTAGGTGTAGAAGGCCAGTGACAAACCAACTACGCCACCCAGTCGGCATGAATGAAATTATAGACTTATTTAGATTAAATAACTAATTAATCGTGTAAACTTTCTTTTCAGAGTAATCGATCTCAGATTGCAGCGATATATGACCATCCACTATTTCGTCATTAGATTATTGTAGCCACTTAACTCGTAGAAAAATAGGAAAAATTACAGGTTATATATTTATCTATCTGGTCTAAATCATGACTACTTGGAATCTAATCAAGTAATTAAAGGAAAATTTAATCGATTGTGTTAATTTAAGTTTGTTAGTCATGGATTAATCATTCATTAAAAAAACACACTGAATTCTTATGAAATCATTCTTTTGTTTAATTTATACGTCAAAAAAGCAATTATGGTCAGCTCCAGTGGCGTAACAGAGAACATTAGAGCCTTCCAGCAATATCAGATTTTGTGCTCAGTCAAATCTTACAAAAAGTACGTGCTTGGTATCATCAGACAGGCTTTGGGCCCCCTAGAATACTGTTCCCCTCCGCAATGGGGGGGGATGTACGTTATGCCACTGGTCTGTTCCTTCTCAACTTGTATTTATGAACAGTTCAGGGGGGGGGGGTCAAGAGTAGGTTGTTAAATTTTCATTTTAATACATCATTGTTACATGAGTGCCAAACACTTGAAATGTCCTTTATGACTTGGTTACCAATTCATAAAATCGTTGTGAATTATGTAAATTAAATTTAATACAGTTTTTAAAAAATGCCATTTAATTTCTATATGAAGTGTAATATTAAGAATACTAAGCTATATAGAAGGTTGTTAATAGTTTAATTTGAGTGTTACTTGAATAAAATCAACTATAATGATAATTTTTCTCATTGTTTCAAAATCTGTATTTATAGGTCCTATGGTATGGTATCAAAAATTCGAATACGCTATTGGCCATTGGCTTCAAAAAGCAACGGAACATATGATTGGTTGTGTACTTTGTAGTCCTGGATGCTTCTCCCTGTTTAGAGCGAAATCACTTATGGACGACAACGTCATGAAAAGGTACACCACAACATCTGATGAAGCTAGACATTACGTACAATACGATCAAGGTAATTATGGTCTTCTTAACTGTGATATTATAAAACTGTCGATAAAATTACTAACTGTAGCTATAAAATAACACTGCATCTCAAAAATCAACGATTCTTATTTACAAAATAAGATATTGTTAACACATTTCTCCATGTATGAGTATATTTTGTAATTAAACACTTAATTGTAATTGTGAATATATGTGTGGTAGTACAAAGCACTCGTATCACGGGGATAAATTATCAGAGAGACTGGAATTAATCTCTCCTTTCCCTATATATATATATATGTAGGAAAGGAGTGCAAGTTTTCTTTTACTTCTTTTGATTTTTATTGTAAGAGATGGCACCACTAATCGAAACCACGTGAGTTTTAGCTGCGCGATACGATGAGGTCATGTATTTATAAAGGGGGCAGAAAGGAAAAACTGAGAGTTGCACCAAAGCTTGAACGAAGGCAGGTCAGAGGAAATCGTTCTCTCCGTTGTTTTGAGAAAGAGTACGTGTTTTCGGAATTAGTATGGTGCTATCTCGAATTATTTAAAACCCCTTGTAAATAGTAAATGTTTTAGTTGTGTTATTAATAAATTAAGTTATTTTAACTCTGCGTGCTTATTTTAACATTAAAATCGAACCTTCCCCTAGACGCCGTCCCATATATATATATATATATATATATATATATATATAATTCTGTTTACAATAAAAAAAACTACATGTTTTGGGAAATTCATTTCTGAATAACTGTATTATGAATTGGAAGTTACTATGGTGAAAAAGTGAGTTGTTGTAATATAGAGAGCACACGTATATATTACACAATAATCTATAAAACTAACATTCATTGAAATATAAATAGTTTTTATTGTTTTTTCTACTTTATAATTATCTTTGTACTCAAATTTTGAAGTTATTTTTTTACCTAAACTTTCAAAAGTTCAATAATATGCTTAAATACTTTCGTGGCTGTAATAAAATCTGGGGAAATAGTCATTAACAAAGGTAAATTACAAAATTTGTGTATTTTATGTTTTAGAAAAATAATAGAGTATAAAGTTAAATCATACTTATATATTTTCGATTAGTAACCATAGAATAGGAAAAAATTTTATAGAATTCTTATTTATTTTTATAAGCTTCTTCTTATTTTACATGCATATTGAAAACGAAACTCAAAAATCATTTCTGAAATTTGGAAAGCAAAAATTTTTGAGTTATAATCGTAATCTACAATAAAATCTTAATATAATAAAATCTTAATATATAATATATGTATATTACATTGTGGAACTATATTATGTGTGATATTTATTTTTCACTTGTTTTAATGAAAAATGTCATTTTTTGGTTGGTTTCTTGAATATTTAAATTAGTTAAAATATGGACATATCTTACTGCGAATTATTTTTCTGCAAAAATTTTTATTTTTATTTTGGTATAACATCTTCATTGACCTAGGAAAAATTCTAGAGAGCAAACAATTATATATACTTTTCTTCATCATGCCCTTATATAAAGATGATTTGTCGTGTTTATTGTTTAAGTTTGTTAAATGTTAGCAGAGCTGCTGAAGTCTCAAAATAGGGGGAGAAGGAGTATGTTTTTGAAAAATTCCTAAGGAAAAAATAAATTAAGCAACTTAGTCGAAATGGTCAGCTTTTTAATTATGATTATTATCTACAAACCTTGATATATATTAATTTATGCCCCGCGGTTTTAATTTTAGGCCCATTGTTACACCCGAAGTATTGCTGTATAAGACTATACATGCCAAAAAATGCACCTACTTTTAAAAGATACTTTAGCTGTTACTCTTTCTGATTTAAAATCTGCTGCTACACAGAATTCTCATTGCAAGTTGCAGCAAATTTTGGATTGGTGACTGCTTTTGAAAAATCTTGCCCATTAAGTTTCTTTCCGGCACACTGCTGAATCGTGGAAAACAAACACTTGCTAAGAAAGGAGATTTAGAGGCCTACAGATCCACAAGAGCATTATTATTTCATTCTTCAAGGCTTTTGACAAATATAACTTTGAGTCACAACTTTGAATCGGAAGCAGTGGAGGCATCTAAAGACAAGAACTGGGCGATTTTTAACGTAAACATAATTCGTGTCCCTGATTCCCCAAGAAAAGATGTTGTCCCACGCTTTAGACTATTAACAAATCATGACAGCCTGATATTTCATCTCTCATTCTGTTCTTCGTATTAGCATTGCCGACTCCATAGATTGTAATCTTTGTGACTCTCATCAACTTATGACAGCCGAACTTGTAGACATGCGCTATATACTAAGTGGTTTTGATTGCATTGTTGAAAAAACCTGGAGAACTCATGTACAGATGGCATAGATTTTGATTTGTTTGCGGAATTTTTTAAGTAAATAAACATCAAACAAATTATAAAATGCAGAAAATTTATGTTCTTATAAATTCAAAAGTTCATCTCTTTTTTTAAAAATGGATGTTTGTATTGTATAAAATCGCTTCACTCCAACCACTATGTAAATTGGCATGTATATGTATTTTTTTGTAAAGTCCTCTTTGTTGCAGTTACCCACCTTTGCGCGACAGCATATCAACTTCTGTACCGTTCAATAAATCGCCAAGTTGCCAATGTGGTCGCCAAAAATGATGCCAACTTGGCTCTATCACCAACATTTCGTTATGGTTTCATTGAATTGACATTATAATGTAAGGAACGGCGTTGCTTACGAATATTACGATTTTAACATAAAACAAATACAACAGAACGCAATATTAAAGTATTACGCATCCAGATATTAATTATTTACACTATTTTAAGCGTTCATTACACAAAATTTGTAAAAATGTGTTGCTTTTGCTGAGCAGAGATTAGCTTAGGAAGGTGTTTTCAAAAATTGACCCACAAGAGAGTTACGGGGGGTTATAAATTTAAAAAAATCCTTTTTATCAGCTATTAGATCTACAGACTTAAAATTTAACAAATATGGTTTTTTTGTTCAGCTGAGATATGCAAAAAGCTTTTTTTTTTATTTAATTTTAATTCACGTTTAATTAACTTATTAAAAACTTCTTTATCCTTCAATCTGTATTGTTTAATTTTTCAATTCCCCATTACAAAGAACGAGTGTACCAGCTAGTATAATCTAAATTATTACACAGTATTACAAATAAAAATATTTTTTTCCATAGGGGAAGATCGTTGGCTGTGTACCTTACTGTTACAAAGAGGCTATCGAGTAGAATACAGCGCTGCATCTGACGCCTACACTCATTGTCCAGAAGGTTTCGGGGAATTTTACACTCAAAGAAGAAGATGGGCTCCATCTACCATGGCCAACATTATGGATTTGCTCGGAGATTACAAAGCAACAATTGCCATCAACGATAACATTTCATTTCCTTACATCATCTATCAAGGAATGTTGATGGTGGGCACAGTACTGGGTCCTGGAACCATATTTCTTATGTTAGTGGGGGCTATGGTGGCAGCTTTCAAGATTTCCAATTGGTATTCTTTCTACTACAACATAATCCCAATCTTGCTTTTTATGGTTATATGCTTTATTTTCAAGAACGATATTCAGGTAAGCATAGATTTTATAGAAATATTGAAAATTTGTTTTCAAAGAGTCATCTGAATTCGTAAACAATAATTAATATTAAAAGTATGTCAGAAAGAGAGCTCGAGATGATGGGGAAAATTATCACAAATTAGATACACATAAAAATGAACTAAAAGGACAGTTAAAAATATACGCAAAGAATAACAGTCTCTCATTGAAGTCATTTATGTTTTTATTTCATATGTGTTATTTAAATTTATTAATAAGAAACACAAAAAATTAAGAGGGTGTATATTATAACTTATTACAATATTAATATTAATTATATAAATTAAGATATTTTTCCAGTTCTAACTATCACATCACTCTCTTTTCAAAAATAAGCCTCTTCCTTTCATTTTAAATTTTATTTTTTATATATTATTGGATATAAATATATATACATATATATATTATATATATATATATGTTCAATCTTGAAAAGAACACCTTTGTTATATCCTTTGTTTATATATTTGTTTTTTCCTCTCATAATTGCTCTTATTTCATACATATTTTTCTTATTCTTCTAAAATCTACTTTCTTATTCTTCTTACTTTTCACTACATGGAATAATTTCAAATTTAATAGATTTAAATTTCTAAGGATAAATTTGTTTTAAGTATCAGTTTAAATCCTCCTCTAGGAAATAAAAAAAAATTTATCTTCATAAAAGTAGGCGAGAGTAAACAGTTTGAATTTTGTGATGTTGCACATTGATTTGTAAATAAATAAAAATATGCACTTATGGTAAAATACATTTTTGACCGAATAAAAGCTTATTATTAGATTATGTACTTGACAATAAACCATCGCTTCTGAGCCTGATTTAATGATGAGGGTTATACAAGGCAGGATTCAAAAGTTCCCGGACAGAGCCTGTAATGTGAAAAAATTTTGCAGTAGAGCGACTACGATAATATTTCTGTGTCAGGGCATTCTTCACCTTTTATAAAAAAAATTTGTCCCAAATCACGTGGTCGGTGGCTTGCCATGGCGTCGTAGGTGGATTCATTTAGTAGCCTGCAATTGAAAGAAATTGCGTTTGTTGAGCGGAGAATATTATCAAATTCTGTGTTGGGGGCTTGGAAAAGAGTGCTATGGAAACAAATGAAATGTTGAAACATGTTTAAGGCAGTGACACTTTATCGCGAATGCAAGATTTTGAGTGTCATCGACGTTTCAGAAGGCAGGGAAAGTGTCAAAAACGACAAACACTCTGTACGTCCACAGACTTCCCGCACCACTGAAAACATTAAAAAGTTTTCTCAGTCGGTACGTAAGAACAGGCGTCAAACAACGACGGAGTGAAAATGATGAAACAACTGTTTTGCCACCTCCTTCTTACTCCCCTAATTTTGCTCCCTTATACTTTAGAATATTTCTTGAACTGGCACGTTACTTTCAGGGTCATCGATTTCAATCTGCAGATGAAGTTAAAAATGCATCGAATTAAGGTATCCAACTACCCTAAAATTGTGAATTTTGCCAAAAATTGTCAAATTTTTTTATGATTTTATTTTATACGCCATCTTATTAGCTTTATAAAAAATACCAACTTTATCATTTTCCGTTCACTAGAATAAAAACTACAAGTGTTTTAGTAAAAGCATATACCATTACTTTAAGCAAGATGTCATACTTTAAAACGCGTTTTACTCGAAATATGAAATTGAAAATACTCAAACGGGACCAGCGATTGCTAAAAAAAGTTTTGAAAATAATTTACTGAAATTTTTCTGTAACTTCTGTATAATAGTAGAATTGTTTTAACCTTTAAATTTATCAATCATTGTTTTATTACAAAATTTATAGCCCCTTATGTGAATATAACTACTGTTTTTTTTAAGCAGCTTCATGTAATAACAAAGATAAAGTGCTCTAGTTTTTGCAAAAATTAAAATATCTCCTATCCTGAAGGTCACTTCAAAAATGAATAACATAGCAACGCATCAATATTTAAAATCCGTTCATAAACTTTTTGTACAAATTGGACCGCGTTTGTGTTATTCTTTGTCAATTTTTACCCATTTTTTCCCATTTTAGTCATAATAATTTCTTTTTCTCTTCTTAATTTTAGCATATTTTTCTTTAAATGTACTAAAAAAATCTAAAAACGACAAAAAAAATTCACATATCTTCATTTAAAAAAAAAAAAGTTGTCGCAACCAGTCGGATACCTTAAATTACCTTAAAAGACACGGCTAAAAATGGATTCCAGAAATTTTCGATGAACTTTACAAGCGATCGAAAAAGTGTATTGTTGCTCAAGTGTCTTATTTCGAAGGAGGATGTGTTTCAGCAACTTAACTAGTGATGTTATAGACTCAGTATGGGAACTTTTGTGTGTGTGTGTGTGTGTGTGTGTGTGTGTGTGTGTGTGTGTGTGTGTGTGTGTGTGTGTGTGTGTGTGTGTGTGTGTGTGTGTGTGTGTGTGTGTGTGTGTGTGTGTGTGTGTGTGTGTGTGTGTGTGTGTGTGTGTGTGTGTGTGTGTTGTGTGTGTGTGTGTGTGTGTGTGTGTGTGTGTGTGTGTGTGTGTGTGTGTGAATCCTACTACCTATTCCTATAAGTAGAGTACAATTTTAGGGAAAGAAAAGTTTGAGCTTTTTTTTTACTGTGAAATATTTTTAAACAAAATAGTTAAAACTCAATAATCATGTACCAACCTTAAATTTTTTTTGTTCAAATCGAAAATGTAAATGATTTGACAATGCTATTTTTAAAATGATTCGAATCATATTTTTTTGTATTATATTCATAGTGACATTGATAACTTCATTGGCAATCATAACTTGCTTAATCATAACCATCTACTTATCGAAAAAAAAAAATAACTTCAAGTTTATTGCTTCAAGAAACATTTCTTCTTATTTTCAGATTTTAGTTGCGCAAATAATGAGTGCGGCTTATGCGCTGTTCATGATGGCCGTCCTGGTGGGTACTTCCATCCAATTGTCTGAAGACGGTGTCGGATCCCCATCAGCTATTTTCCTTATAGCGCTATCGGGCAGTTTCTTTATAGCGGCCGTACTACATCCACAAGTAAGGAAATACTTCAAAATAGCTTATCAGGGCACTTGCGTACTATACCGTCGACTAATTTCGCCAAACGAAAAGACAATGCCAATTCAAAAAAATATCACCAAATGCTGCCATCGTTATATTACTGTGGCATGCGTGGGAACGATTTTCACTATTGGCTGCATATCGCAGCATTTGGGGACGTCTTTGGATTTGACGAAATTAATCGACTGTATAATATATAACAGGGGTGGCGAACCTTTATGGATCAACGTGCCATTTTTTCTACAGAAATATTTAATGAGATATAGACGTGCCACCAACCATTCTGACTTGTGATTATTGGGAAAATAATAAAACTAAATACTAACAACTCAAAATTCTTTATTTACTTCGACAAAATACATTTTGCATTGTAAAGTATTAAATGTTTTTGCTATACGCGCAGTTCAAATTAAAGTAACATTAGTGTTGCAGATTAGATGGCAAATAACTTATATTAAGATTGTAAGATGTTACTTTTAGCAGAATGCATGCTGAGTTGGAGTCATCTGCCAATCGGTTTCTAAGCGAGTCTTTAATGTTATTCATCTCTGAAAATAATGACTCGAAGGCATAGTTAGATGAAAATATGGTTAAAGTAGTATATATGAGCCAGCTTCTTCAAACAGTTAAATGTATGTGGAATTGGAATCTATGTTTCCAAAATTTCGTTACTCGCATTTTTACCAATATTTGCTTGTTAATCTTTTTGTCTCAATCAATTCCAACTTTTTTCTTGTTTCAATAAGTTTTTGAATCCATATTGAACTAGACTGGAAATCAATCTGTTACATTTCAAATTCTTCCATTTCCAGCCAATCGAATTGGGACAAGTTCAGTTTACCACATGAAGTCACATCAGGGTACATAATAAACTTGAGCGTTTCCGATAATTCTTTGAACTGAGAAAATGTCGCTGAAAATTCCTTGATTGACGAATAAATTACAGAAATATTTTGAATTAAAATGCAAACCGTTTTGTTCGGTGGCGTGCCCAAAATATTGTGTAGCGTGCCATTGGTTCGTCATCCCTGATATATACCTTTATCTTTACCCTTCATAAAGATAAGTACCCTTATCTTTAAATACTAGATTCCTTCAGAAACTTAGCTTACACATCACATTCTCCCAGAAATTTAAAAAAAAAGGTTATATTACGAATAAGAAGCATTTATGCATAAATATATATTATATTATTTTTTTTAAGCTCAAGAATAAATAAGCTAAATATTTTAAAGAATTCCATGCATTTCTTTGATATTTGTAAACAACGATTAGATTTGGTAAATATCTTCAGAATTTTGTTAAACATGTTAAATATATGCTGAAGTTTATTTATCGTTAACTTATTTTTTCGCTTCGGGCGTGAATGTCGAAATATGAGATTTAAAATGTTATTTATTATTTAGTGTTTCTATTGCAATGCAGGTCGCCTTTTATACCTAGTTTCATTACAATTGTTCTAAAACGCTTCGTTAGTCATAGTAATAACATGAAAAGGAAGTTGTGGTGATAAATGACATAATGAATGCGAATCGACCTCGATTATTTAAATCAAAATTCATTTTGTATCACTGTAAACAGATAAAATATCAACAAATCAAATGAATATTGATCAAATTGTGGAAAATTCAGGTGTAGTTTCAAACCCCAATAAAGCTTTGAAATGTTTAGTTTGTTTTATTTAAAAAAATGATTTTCTGGTAGAAGAAGATCTATGAAATATAATTCTTAGATCTATCCATTTTGCAAGAGATTTTGAAGTTAATACCTTTTTTCTGTAGTCTAAAAAGCTATCATAAGCTTGAATTAGTTAGAAAGAAATTATTTTTAATTTGAATTTCCAAAGTTAATGCATTTTAAATATTGTATCGCAAATTATTTTGTCTAAAAAAATTTCAAAACACTAAACTTTAATAAATTTTTAGACATAGTTATATGTAAAGAGAGCAGGGGGATTATTTATTTTCGTAACAAGTTTATATTTAAGGAATTATAATGAATGGATCAAAAAAAAATTTTATTAAAGGAAAAAATGAAGTGTCTTAAATAACAAATTACTAGATAATTAAGCACTGGAAAGTGAGGTGTCCATTACAGTTTAGGGAAATTCAAAAACTTGTGAAACAGAAAAACATAATTTCAGTATTTAAAAATAGCCATTGCTTTGCATGAGGCTGTCGATACTTCTTCACATAATTTTCAAATACACTACAATGCTAATAATTTGCATGCTTTAACACGTGTCTTCGCACGGTACAAATTTCATGACCATTGGAGAATTCCTTCACGATGTTTCAGCTTGATGGCCAGTACTACGCAACTGCTAATGCAAATCATAAATTTACGTTGAAGCCTCAAAAAAGCAACTTCATGCTTCGAAAATCTCTACTATAATAATTATTAGTACATAGTTAGGGTGGGTAGAGTTTATAGATACAACGATCGTAAAAATTTATCAAATTTGAAAAATATTCAACAAGTACGTAGTATGAGGTAAAATAATAAATTATAGTTTAAAAAATATAAAAAGCACCCTTTTATAGTTAATCGAACTAAATTGGAAATATCGCCAAGTCTGGGAAAGGGATCTGAAATTAGTTGCCAGATGCGGGATGGGATCTGAAAATAGGAAATCTTTAATCCTGATGATCCTAATCAGGACAATGGAGCAAATTTATTAAATTATTGTAATGTCATCGGCCCTGGACAAGTGAGCAAAATTTCGAATTAATCTGACCTTTTAAAATAGGTCAAAATTGAGTTCAAAAATTCCGTTACGTTCAAGTGAAGCTTATAAAAGGGTGTTAAAAAATTTCCATATTCGCTTATGTGTGAAATTTTTCATTTCAATTGAATTCTTAAATTTATTCGTATGCTATATGAGGGTATCCTATATAAGTTATATTGTTTGTTGATTTCATCTTCCACAAAATGTTTCGTATTTAAAAACTGATTTTGATTCACATACGCATATATTAATACAAAATTCAATAATATCAATAAAAGCTTTTGTCTTTCTCCTTATGCAGGAATTTTGGTGTGTTGTCCCTGGTTTGTTATACTTTTTAAGTATTCCATCTATGTACTTGCTATTGATTATCTACTCCTTGATCAATCTGAATGTCGTCACTTGGGGAACAAGAGAAGTGCAAACAAAGAAAACGAAGAAAGAATTAGAAGAAGAGAAGAAAGAGCAAGAGGAGCTCTTGAAGAAAAAGAAGAATCCAGATTTGCTTTCCTTCTTAGGTTCGTAGACTTTTTAAGAGGCAAGCTGACAGCTTGATAAAATTAAATACAATAGTTACCTGGAGTTTTATTCACGAATATATAATTTACAACCCTTATATTTAATTTATAAGTCTTTTTCATTCCTTTGAAAGTTTCTTTTTTCCCTCAATACTTCTATTATTATTACATGTTTGCATATTTAAATGAATACATAAATATGTAAAGTATTACAAGGAAAAAAAAAACAATTTGATTTCTCCGTTTTCTTTATAAATCTTTTATAAATGAATATTTAATTTTTTATTTATATAATCTATCAATTTGAAACAATTGTTTGGCGTTGCTATCCTATTTGGCTTTTACACCATATTTCCCATTCACTTACTGATAATAGATTAGACAATATTTAATAATTATAGCTTTCTTCGTTGATTATCAGTACCAATTTTAAAGTTACTTGTTAATGCTAATTATACGTGAAAATCATTCCACTTCTTGTTAGTGTTTAACTCAAATTTGCATGAAATTTTAAATTATTAAATTTTTATCTCTGATATATACCTGAATTATATATATACATAAATTTTTTTTACTCAAACAAATACACTAATAACTGAGCTACAATATTTTAAGTATTATTTATAAATCTCAAGAACGTTACAAAAATACAACATTCATGGTGTGAAATTTTGAAATATATATATTCTTTAAAGTATATATAAAGGTATTTTTAAAATAGCATTTTTTGTACGATAATCTTCCCTTGGCTTTCAAAAATGGTCAAATGATTTTACTAAATTCAATTTAAAAAATATGATACACTGAAGAGAATAAATTCATCTTCCTTTTTTATCAGCAACTAATATAGCTTTGGACATGATAGTGGAATAAATTTATTCAATTTTAAGACGAGCCATAGTACAGAAATTTTGCTGTAGTTTAACATTTCTAGGTAGAGTTTCCAAATGCATTTTAAACTAACAAATTAACTTTAAGAAAACCGCAGTATTAGTAACATTTCATGATTAATAAAATAACAAAAATTGCTCTGTTCGAACCAATTTTCGGCAAATATGTAAATTATAAATAAACCTACTGAAATATATAGAGAAAAATGTACCTAATGTTTATGAAAAGATTACCTTATCTTCCAAGAAACAGAAGTATAAAATTTCTGGATTGGTATTCTCACGCTACTTTTATTTCAAAGCTGTTGCCCCGAAGAATGTCATTAATTTTTTTTAAAAAGTATATACATAATAATGAGGCTTTATTTTATGTTACCAGTCATGACAAATAAAATTTCGATGCAACATTTAATTATAAATATTAATTTTAATTCTAGGTCTTGGAGGTGGAGACAATGAGGAAGGCAGTATAACTCTCAGCTTAGCCAATCTTTTTACGTGCAAATTCTTCACTTACCCGAAGTCAAACGAAGACAAGGTACACCTCCTACAAATCAGCGAACAGCTGGAACAGGTCAATAAGAAGATATCCAACCTCGAAAGGCAGCTGGAACTGTCACGTGTCGTGCTGCCTAGGAATAGGAAACCGTCTATTGGTGGGAGGGGATCTGTCAGGTCTGAAGCTGGACTCAATGTTGTCAATGAAAATGACATCGAGAATGAAGCATTTAATTCGGATTCAGATGGAGATCACAGTGAAGCTTTGGGTAAGTTATAATTTATTAGGATATATATGAAACATTCAGTAAACTATAAAATGTATGTGTGCTTTTAGAATTTCTCCCCTTTTTCTTTTGCATAATTTGGAAAAAAAAATATTTTTTTAAAAAAATTCTATAATTTAGTTACTGAAAAAATATTACAATCTTAAAAAGACATGTTGTTATTTTTTCTCACATTAATCAGAAAATGTTAAATTCTTATTAATTGCTCTCAGTTGTTGCATACATCACTTCGAAATAATATGGTATAAATGTTTAATATAAATTGTCAGAAAAATTGCTATTTGGGTTCTTTGTGTTAAAGGAAACTGTATTTCATTACAAAAAAATTAATATTAAGATAATGTTCCTTGGATCATTAGTCTTAATTATCATTTTACAAACATGTATTGTGCGTATTTTGTTTTTTAGAATTATCCAAAACACAAAAATTATAATAGTTACAGAAAGAAATCCCTTTTTATATACGACTGAAAATATGTCCTGTCAAGATTATAATTACCACATAATAATTTAAGGCTATCTTCGCGTAACGTTACAGAATAGGACCAAAATTCGGAACATTTTTTTCAAATAAAAAAGTGTTCCAACATTAATGTTATTTTTTGGCTTCGCTGTTCAATAGACAACAACATATTTTATCGTACTGGTCATTTTTATCTGACTTGGCCCATTTTTGGGGGGTTTAAAATTTGTTTCGTGGTTTTCTTCCTGTACCGTAATGCTAAATAAACTATATTTTTATGTAAAAAGGAAAAATAAATTTTTTATGGAGGGTATATTTTGAAATTTTGAAAACGTTATATTAAAAACAGATGTATGAATTACAATGGTGCAAATTTTCATAAAAGCTGGGACAATTTTCTGTCTGGAAATATGCTTCGCGTTTAGTTTAGTCTCTCCTACATTTGGCAAAGCAGCCTTATAAGATGAATAATTTCAAAGAATTTATTACTGTATTCAGAATGAATTCGTTATGGAATCATTGTAAATAAGATTCACACTTTATTCTCTAATTATGGAGCCAATTTGTTTGATTAAACTATTATTTTATCTGGTTCAGAATCATATCTTGTAACTCGATCCTTCAAGTTCTTGAATTTTATTCCAAATTCTTTTCTGGATAATCTTTAACTGTTCGTTCTTTTGTCAGAATCCAAACAAGAAAGAGACGATCTCATCAACCCCTACTGGATCGAAGACAAGGATCTGAAAAGAGGCGAAGTCGAGTACCTCTCTCCTGCCGAAATGACCTTCTGGAAGGACCTCATTGAGAAGTATCTCTTCCCCCTGGACAGCAACAAAGAGCAGCAAGCTCGAGTAGCATCTGAGTTGAAGGAACTCAGGAACAAAGTGGTCTTTGGATTCTTCATGTTCAATGCCCTCTTCATCCTCATCGTGTTCCTCATGCAGCTGAACAAGGATCTCTTGCACTGGGACTGGCCGCTGGGAGTGAAGACCAACATCACCTACATTCCAGAAACGAGCGAAGTGAGGATTGACAAGGAGTACTTGCAACTAGAACCCATCGGTTTGGTGTTTGCCGTTTTCTTTGCTCTTATCTTAGTCATCCAATTCACGGCTATGTTGTTCCATCGATTTGGTACTCTATCGCACATCATGGCGTCTATTGAACTTGGGTGTTTCAATCAGAAGGTTTGTACTCGACAAACCATCCTCATATAACTAATCATCTCTTTTTTTATGTGTATAACTATTTTAAAATTATTGTGATCTTTATTTTGTATTTAATTTTATCATTCCTTCAGCTTGTCTTTCATCTCTTTGAAGGGGAAAAAGAAGCTCTTTTTAATAGGTATTTTTTTAATGTTGCCAGAAAATTTATACAATTTGATTATTTCATCAGATTCAAATAATTAAGCGTTAATTGAAAGGAATCCTGTCAATTCTACGGTGAAATTTCTCATTTTATAAATTTTGAAAACATAAGCAACAATAAATTTAGTAAACTTTAATTATAGCTTAAAATATTCGCTTTATTTCTGGCAAATTCAACAATTTACATCGAACAATTCATTTATTGATTGAATTTTCGTTAGAAATATTTCCAAACTTTTTCAATAGAAGCAATCTGGAGTTATTTGAGATTGTGGGAATAAACTTTAAAATTCCAAGGAAAGAATCTCTATTGTACATTCTAAGAAAGAAATATCAAGTTTTTGCTTTAGTAGTTGATCCTAAACTTTCTTCTATTGACTTGAATTCAATTTTAGTAAATGTTTATAAATAAAAATTTGAGAAAAGCAACAATCTTAAAAATGATTATTGTCGTTATTTAAAATACCGAACATATTTTTAGAGCTAGGATACTTTATTCGTAAAAACGAATATTATTGAGGCTATATTAATAATAGTATCTTTCCCTACAAAAAAAATTCTATGATTTCAAATTTTGCGTCAATACCGATTACAAAAAAGAAACAATTTTAATTATTTTAGAAATTTTTCAGGATATAAAACAAGAATGAAATAAATTTCTAATTTTTTTTTAAATGCACCTTGTATAACTTTATTACATATATTTTTATAACAATGAAAGCTGTGACGGATCTATACGTGACCTACTGAAAAATCCTCTTGGGGAAATTTTAGGGCTAGTTTTGGCGTGAATTCACAGCCATCCCTCAATAAGAAACCTAGATATGTAGATTAGTTTGACTATATAAAGTCAAAAGGTTTTGTAAATGTAAGATAGAAGGAGCAGAGGAACTGTTGCAGTAATACGTAGGTGAGATTTATTTCATTATCACAACGTGAGTTAAGGAAGCAGTTTGCCATTATAATAAATTAGTGGATTGAGAATTAATAATCCAGGATAGAGTAAATTAGATTAAATTAAGCAGATTATTAGCACTTGTTTACTTAGCATATATTGCTCTCTTTATATCCCTCCTAGGGACTTCTCTTGTAGCTTCACTTGTGGTTGATTAGTATGCTTGAATAGTAATAAAATAATAGTTATCATGGAAGTTTCTGGTGATGCTTTGTTTCCCCGCACACCCTTAGATCAGCAGGACGGTGAAGGAGCGGCTTCAAATAAAACGCGCTTACAAAGCTAAATTAAAAAATAATTATTAAAAATTATTCTATTACGTTTGAAATCCCAACCATTCAAATTACATTACCAAAAAGACCCATATTGTACACTGAAAGTTTAATTATTTCTGATAAATATTCCTACAATTTATTGAACACTGGGTTTCTTCTTTTCAAAATAATTAATTTGTTCGGCTAAAACAATGAAAAAATTTGTGCATCAGTGAAGATCCCATGTGTAATATGCTTTTATTTATTAAAAAGATTTTGAAATTTGATAAATAAGTAATCAGTTGATCTACTGATTGTTTGTTAAGATTCCCACTCGCAAGAGTAAATTAAAACGGTTAATGAATTATTATTTTTTTTTCAATCTAGGTGGAAGATATCAGTGACGATGCTTTCATCGATCGAAATGCAATTCAGATAGCGAAACAGCTACAGAGACTGAGGGGCATTGACGATGACGAAAAAAGCGAGGACTCCACATACGGAGATAGATTAGCTCGAAGAAAAACCATACAGAACTTGGAGAAGAGGAAGAACCAAAAAAATCGAATCGGTACGCTGGACGTTGCCTTTAGAAAGAGATTTATGAACATCAATGTTCAGGAGTCAGAGCTGAAAGTGGCCGGTAAGTTTCTGCAAAATTTCATTTTCAACATCTAGAGATGAATAACTAATTTTCTTTTAAAATAATTCATCATAATCAGAAGCTTTCAAATCTCAATTGTTTTCAGAAACATCGCTGCATAACCAGATGTATAAGATATCATACATTCATACAAGAACGTCTTAAGGCATGGGCCAAATGAGCCCGGGCCCAAGGCCTCAATGGGGGCCTCGTCTCATTCTCAACCCAGCCTTAATAAGATCACGAATTCGAATAATTTCAAACGGTTAAATGTTATTTCCGGTTGTATTCTTTGAAAAACTGAAAATTTCGGACGATATGTCAACTGGCTACATGTGATGATCCTCGTCCATGTATAGGCCTAGACCAGCGATACTCAACCTGCGGCCTACCGAACTTTTTTAAGTGGACCGGTCATGACCCGTTGCTCTGAAAAATTCTTTTATTTAAGCCAATGTATTAAAAATTTGGTAGAAAATTCTTTGACAAGAAATCAACTTTGCTTTTTTGCTGTCGATGTCGTACGGCTGCGAATTGATACTCTTTTTCTATTTATAATGGTTACGGTTAATGATAACAGTGAAGAAGCGACAATTTTTGGGTGGAATCTAATTTTGAACAGTCTTTCATACCTTGCAAGTGAAAAATATTCGAACGATTTGGTGGCTGACTGTTTTGTAGGGAAAAACAAACATGGGTCAGTACTTATTTGATTTGTCACGAAAATACTGTATTTAAAAAATACTAATAAACATGAATCATTTAATGACACTTTTCCTCTTTCAAGAGGTGATAAATAGGCTTTATTGAATATTCTTTGGAACAGTAACAAAATGTTTTGTCAGTTGTAATGTCACAGTAGTAACAAAGACATCCTAAGAAGTTTGTTATACTCGTATTATTGGTAATCATATGAAACCGTTTACTGATGCAAAAATTGTGAAGGAGTGTTTCTTCAATTCTTTTAATTTAGTGTTAGTGAAAAAAATAAAAAATAAAAAAATCTAAAACAAGAGTTATAATATTTTGTGATCAATTTTCCATATTTTTAATTTCCAACGTTATCTTGTCTTAAAGCATTCCCCCCCCCCCCCGTTTAACTTCATGTGGTGGCCCGCGTGAAATAGTTAACATATGTATGCAGCCCGGGGGAAATGGCTGACACATGTATGCGGCCCAGCAGAAAAAAAGGTTGAGTACCCCTGGCCTAGACCCTTCATCATTCACCGTTAAAACTCATATTAGTCAAAAGGTGGCAGTTGGTCCAGTCAATTTGTGCGATTGTAAGTCAAGTACATTTATTTGTTTCGGGTTATTGTTTATACAAGTTTTTGACAACGTATATTATATATGTACTGTCTATTTTAAATGTTCATAGGTAAGGCCTGCATTTGTGTAGAGTCCCAGGGCCTCAAAAAGTCTTAAGACATCCCTGCATTCATATCATAATGTGTCTCAATTAATTAATGACAATGCGAACCTAATGCTTGCACCGCTCTACTTTCTTATCGCAAAATCAGGGGTATAACGTGTGACTTTCAATTTGACACGATTCTGAGCATTCAGTTTTAAACTATTTCTGTGCGGACTCGAAATATTTTTCATATGACGAAAGAATTTTTACTTAGATATGCAGAACCAATAGCAGAAAGCAGAGAACATGCAATTTTCTCTCTTCAAACAATTAAATCTCTCCATCAATGACATTCAATAATTTACAAAATAACTGCAAATTTATCTTTAGAATTATCTTTCAGATTTTTTCGTAATTCCTTAATGTCCATTGTTTTGAAGAAGGTCCATTGCAAATCTTTGTTCTTCCAACCACTCAAAAATTGATAAATTAGTAGAGTAGTGAAGAATGTCACTGAGAATTATACCACGGCCACATGTGGCACGCATGCCGTAGGTTGCCGACCCCAGCTCTATGCATTCCCCGTCTGGGATGCTGCTGCCATGTAACACTTGAGAAAATTACAAATTCTCACAAATAGTTTCCTTAGACAAATCATAAACGCTCACTGGCTTTTTCGCAATAAAATCATTTATTGGGATTCTAAAATTCAGCAAACTCTCATTTACTAAAAAAAAAATCGCGAAAATTGTTTGAAACTACGCTAACTCCCAATGAATTAATCCAAAATCAATCTGACTACGATTAGGCAGTTGCTTCGCATAAAAGAGCCCGAGAACTCTTTTAAATCAATAATTTATAAATTTCCTTCCAGTCAAAGAAAATCCAGTCAATTTAAAAGTCATTGTTAATTTTTCTAAATTTAATTTTATTTTTAAACTAGCTGTTACCCGCCCGCTTCGCTGGGAATTTCATGATGTTTTATAAATTTTTACTGCTTATATATATGTATAAATTATTGATATCTAAGTCCTGCATTAAGAATTTGATTGTATTGAAAAATATACTTATACCTGTAACTGTCGCCTGTTGATAAAAAAAGGGAAGAACTCATCTAATTTGTATTTTCTAAAAATCTCTAAAATTGAAGCATAGAATGATGTTTGCTCTTTCGTAACCCAAAAACCAAGTGGATTCCCGCAAAACCAATTTTCGGTGGATCTCTACTACGTAAATTGAACATGCAAGCCAAATTTCAAGTCTAAATCTAACAGAAAAAAAACAAAAGTTTTACTATCAATATCCCCGTAATCCCGTTGAGAGCCGTTTTCCAAAATAACCGCTCTTAGCGGATTTCAATTCAACAAAAGAAAAATGCAAACCAAATTTCATTATTATAGTCCTTATAGCTCGAAAAAAGTAATTTTTTTTGTCAATACGTCCCAGTAACACCCTGCACCCCCCCCCCAGAACTTGATTTGCTTAAAATACATTCTTAGTGGATCCCTATTCAACAAAAGAAACATGCTTAACAAATTTCAAGTATATGGGTCTAACAATTAAAACATGAATTTTTTTCTGTAACTCCTCTTAACCCCTCGCAACCCTCCTTGGGGGTCAATTTTCGTTTTACTCTTTGTTAGAGGAACTCTATTCCATGAAAGGAACATGCCTACCAATTTTCAAGCAGGATGATCAAATAGTTTAAAACGGAAATATTTATCAATTACGCCTCTTAATCTCCCGAAATTAAACTTGGTACTTCATATTCGCGAAACCCATTTTGTAGCGGTTCTCTACTTTACGAAAGGAATCTGCTTATCAAATTTCATGACTGTACGTCTAATAGTTTAAAAATGGGGATAATTATCTATAACGCCACTTCAGCCCCAGCAACGCCACTTCTGGGTCTGTTTTCACAAAACCAATTTTGTAGGGGAATTGCACACTATGAAAGGAATCTGCTTAGCAAAATTGAAGACTGTGCGTCCAATAAATTAAAAATGCAAAAAAAAAATTATCAATAACACCCTTTGAACCCCCGCAACGCGGCCTAGGGTCGATTTTCACAAAACACATTTTGTAGTGTATCTCTATCCTATGAGAGGAATCTGCTTACCAAATTTCAAACTGTGCGTCTAATAGTTTAAAAATAGAAATAATTATTTATATCTGCCCTTAACACCCCTTGGGGGTCAAATTTTCCCAAACCTGTTTTGAAGCGGATATTTACTCCATGAAAGAAACATTCCTACCAATTTTCAAGCAGGGAGGTGAAGTAGTTTAAAAACGAAAATATTTATCTATTACGCCACTAAATCCCCCGCAACGCCATTTAGAGGTCTGTTTTCACAAAACCTTCTTATAGCTGATCTCTACTCTATAAAAGAAATCTACTTATCAAATATAAAGACTGTGCGTCTAATAGTTTAAAAATGGAAATAATTATCTATAACGCCCCTTAAGTCCCGCAACGCCACTTGAGGTCAATTTTCACGAAACCCATTTTGTAGCGTATGAGCTCTACCCTATGGGAGGAATGTACTTACTAAGTTTCAAGACTGTACGTCTAATAACTTAAAAATCGGAATTTCTAACGCCCCTTAAACCCCCGCCCCCGCAAACAATTGCTGCTAATTTGAAATTACAAACATACACTTCAATTTTATTTATTTGTATAGATATAGATTGGGATTATAATAACTATTGCTTAAATGTGACTAAAAATGTAAATAAAAAAAAAGAAAGGATTAAAACTAACCGTAAAACTTATCAATTTTTTGTTTCTTGCATTGCTTTTTGCTTATGAAGCCTTGATTTATTATTTTTAAAAGTGCATCCGAAACAGCCGATGCTCTACTTAACTGAACAGTGAGATAACTATCATAAAAAAAATTATGGCACGTGTCAGCGTATTATCATGTGCGCGTAAATTTATTATGTCTCATGAAGAGCATCGGTCGCCAGTAACCAAAACAACGACTTCATTAGCTCAGCTTGGCGTTCAATTTGGCGTTCATCTTGGCATTCAGTTTCACGTTCACCCGTATAGTTTCCGTTCCCGTAAGAATACGGGAATAAAATATAGCCTATGTTACTCCCCGTTAATGTAGCTTTCCATTAGTGAAAGAATTTTTAAAATCGCACCAGCCGTTTCCGAGATTAGCCGGACAGACAGACAGACAGATAGACAGACAGATAGACAGACAGACAAAAATTTTAAAAATTGGTTTTTTGTTATGAGTACCGTATATACTTTTAGTGCATTAAGTAAAAAGCTGCTAATTTGAAATTACAAACAGACACTGCAATTTTATTTATTTGTATAGACTAAATTTTTAATTTTTTCCCCACAATTTTCTCTAATTTTTGTTGCTCCGCATGGCCACCAGATGGAGACACGACTAGTTTCCTTCTAGCACTGACACTAAACTTTTCTCATACTTAGTTGGTTTTCGAACACTGTTCTCAGTGTTATTTCCCCTGAATATTATAGATAACTGATTACTGAACATCCCAAATTTATTTTGCTATTTTTTTTTTTTTTTTTTTTTTGTAAAAAAAATTTTATGACTTCAACATTTTACCAAAAATAATTTTTTCTATCTCGCAAGCTGACCTGTCTGGAGTTAGTAATGTCTTCCCAAGTAATTCATTCACATAATAAAATTTTTCCTTTACAGCATTTGTGCAAATGATTTGAAAATTTTCCTTTAAATTAAATTTAATTAGTCTTTTTTAGGTTCTTTTAAATTATGATTTAAACCCCAATACTACTTTGACTACTCAACCAATCAAAGCGTATCATTTGTTCCCTCTCCCACAATCGGTCCGAATGGATATTCCATTTATACGTTCCGGAAGTGGGTGCATTTGCAGATCAGGGACGTAGCTAGGTATCCAAAGACCCTGGTGCAAAAAATAAATAAAGTAAAAATAGGTAATAAAAAATAAGTCAAGTAAAAATATAGGAATATTTTAAATATACAAAGCTACTTTAACTTCAACTCTTTATCGTGCTCCGCAGAATATAGAAAAACAAAGCTCTATGTACTACCTACATATACGTGTATGAATTTCGTTATTAACAGAAATACTTGACAGAAGTACTAGAAGATGGCTGACTAAGAAATTTGTCAATTTTGGGCAATTTTTGTTTGCTATCTTCTCTTTCTTGGAGTTGTTTTTGCGCTTAAACGCACGGCTGGGTTTCTTTTCTTTTCTTTTTTTAATCCATTTGTTGCCGATATAATAATAAATGGACTGTAAATTTAACAAATTTTTAATGAGCGAAAACGGATCCCAACCATATGGGATCGCTATACTTTTTGAACTGAAAACAAAGGTTACAACAGTTGGCTCGGAGCAAAATCTATACAAGGAATTCTTGCCAACTGGCACCAACACCATTATTTGAGTCTTCTAATTCCTCCAATACAATTCTTAAGTACTCGAGTACTTACTGATGTTAAAAGAAAGGATAAATGTGATGCGCTGCCCTACAAAACGTCGTTGGGGAACCCCTGGTTATTTATTTATTTCGGGAGGACCCACCAGAGGGCTTAAAGCTACAAAATTGTCAAAAGAGATAAACAAAAAATGATGCAGAAAGTATTCACGAAGAATAAAATACAATGCACTATTAATATAATTATTTTAAAAAGAAAGACATCTACAAAAGAACAGAGGTGGGGGGCATATGCGATATTGCATCAGTATATTGCATATGCGAGTAGATTGTGAAATATTGAAACAGAAATCTAGTTTACTATTTTTTTAAAAAAAGGAATTGCTTCCTGTGTAGGTTTTTAAGATATATTAACAAGTATGGTAAGATTTTCTGTGGAACTTGAAGCTCATTTTCAAGTAACAACTTATAGAAAAATGGAAAAATTTAAAACAATATAAACTTTTCAATAAGTTAAGTTCACAGCATTGTACAAACAACGGAAAGAATTTAGGGAAACTCCCTACAAGTTCGATATTGCTTCCAATTGAGTTGCCATGATTACATTTGTGTTACAACCTTTCGTAATTATGCCTTAAATGTGGGAGAAATTATCGCAAATTTGGCTTGTTTGGTGGTCAAGGTCGGAGGATCCCTCTGAGCTTGAGGACTCCGGTGCACGGCACTGCCTAGCCCATTGGTAGCTACACTATTGCTACTATTGCTGACACTCGCTTTTCCCCGACGGCATTTTCTCTTCAGTCAACTTTGTGTCCACGTGTGAAAGGAATTCTCACCTCTCTTCACATTAGAGGTGTGGCGACAGAAAACACGTTGACTGGTACTTAGTTGCCTCGAATGAAACCGGCCTAAGCAGTGGCGTAATGTATTCCCCCCCCCCCCGCAATCCCCGCATTAAGGGGAGGCCAGGATTCTAGAGAACCCAAAGTCTGACTGATGCCAAGTGCAGCTTGGGGCCCAAAACCTGACTTTGCATGGCCTAAGAGCTACCCTTGTTTGAGTATAAACGAGTATTTCCATCCTGGTTACTATTATGAGTCCCATAATATACGAGGGTTGGAACTTTAATAGTAGCAACACTGCTGTAAAAACGCTACACAACAAAACCAAAGAGTGTCGTGTATACCACATGTGAGCTACATACCTACCTTACCTCTCAGCAAAAAGACTCGTCTTTCCTACATCACGTTCATTCGGAGTGACTCGAAGAACTGATCCTTGTATTAGCTTGCGGTCTAAAGTAAGTGTTGTCAGGATGCTTTCAAAACAAGAAGAAGTAAGATGGATAAAAATTGAATGTGCCAGAGGATTTAACAGCATGACAATGTTATCTAGGGCTTCAAGAAGCTTTCAGGGAATCTGCATTGCCTTACAGAATTGTAGCAAAATGGTAAAACCCTTGAATGAAGGACGCCAAAATGTAGCAGACATGTATCGGCCAGTTCGTCCTATAGTCAGCAAAGAAGAAGTGCATGCTGTTGCCGCACTAATGGACGGTGATCGACCCCAGATCTAAGTCCTTGTGACTTAATTCCTAAGATGAAGGAACAACTTCATGGCATTCGCTTCAAAACTGTTCCAGAGATTCTTGCGGCAGTAGACTGGTCCATTCTAACTATCAACAGAACAGGCGCTAATACAGGAGTTCTGCGACTTCCTCATCGTTGGAAACAGGTTATAGACAATGCTGGTAACTATATTGAAGCTCTATAAAACATGGTGACATGAATCACTTTTGTGTTCTATGTAAATAAATTGTTGCCACTATTAAAGTTCCAACCCTCGTTCTTAATCGTTGTTATGCGCTGTTTAGTATCAATTGCATTAATTTCAAAAGAGTAGGCGAACTCGAGGACTTTAACATATTTAAATATAATTGCTTACACACATATATATACATAAAATTTTAATTAAGTAAAAGGAAACATAGTATTAACTTTTCTTTCAGTAAAAAAATGAGGAAATCAAAAAAAAAATTAACAATTACGATAAAAACTGGTAGTATAGATTTCAAACCATACCCATTATTGAAAATGAATCCTACTTCGCTACTGACAGACACAATTTCTTATAATTCATGCTATATATCGGCACGTTTGGGTACTCTCGGCAAAATTAAAAAATCCTAAGTACGGGTTCGCATTATCTGAGCTCAGGTGCCTCGCTCTGGGAAGAAAACTGAGCGTCAAAATTACTTGCGGTGACTAGTATCCACCTATATGGTACCGCACTAAAAAGAAATACCAACTCCCGGGGAAGGTACTAGGTCTTCAATGGTAAAACACCAATCCCAGCCCCATTAGAAAAAAAATATATATCGGCGTGCGACTCATTTTTGGCGTGATTTTGAAATCGCACCAAATAGTTCTTTAGCTGTCAGTCTAATGTTATCACATTATAATGTTACCATCCCTTGGCGAAATTTTACAGCTATTTAGCGGAAGACTCAGTAGCGCACCAATACAATATCAAATTAGTACTTAATCTTATGTTCGTTTGTTATTGTCAATCTTATGTTTGTTTTTGTTTTTAATTTCTCCCATAAAACAATGCAATTATATAAGACTGAATCTCACATACAAAAGACACAATATGCACAATAGTTATCACATTTAATCTAATTAATTTTTATTTACAGCTACTCCTGTACTAAGTGGACTACATCGCCTAGGACGTAACAGAGAAACTTTAAGAGCCCTGGAAGTGCGACGAAATCATATTCTGGGTAATGGTGGACCCAAAATGGAGACTCTCGGTGCCAAGAATGATTACGTCTTGAGAAATGGAAACAGATCGAGAACCATGGAATCCCGAAGAATAGATGAGATATTTTCGGGTAAAGATTTATTTACTTTTTAGCTAGAATCACAATGTAGAAGTCATTTTCAACCCTAATAGAACTTTAGTTTTTGAGTCATACTTTCGACAACTGATGATTTGACAACTCATTTACACAGGTATACATTACGATAGTATACACAGATTGATAGGTTCATAATTTGACCATGATGGCTCAAGTGCCTTGTTTAATAGTTATGACTGCATTTGTCTGTCAACTACACAATGAATCAGTTGATTGCAGTATATAAAGTTAACAGTAGAAGTTATTTCATACTAGCTGTTTATGAGATTGCTCTGCCTTTATAAATTAAATGGTAATACTGACTTGTATGACTAATATTTTTCTCACAGAAAAGCTTTTCATATTCGATAAAAGGTACAAATTCTTATCAATATTTTCAAAGAGGCAATAGAAGTACCTAGAGGTTTGTAATTTTAAGCTAGTGTAGTGGTTATAAAATAGTGCAGCAGCGGCTTAAATATTAACTTCTACAATACACCACTTGACTTTGAAGACAGAGAGAGAGAGAGAGTTTATATAATTTAATGAGAACAGCCCCATTGTTCTGCTGGACGAATCTTTGTAATCCGACTCATAACTCGAATTAGAGGTCGATTTGATTACCACGACCACAAAATCCGGATTGAATTTCATTTTTATATAACGCGTACAAATTAATATATTTAATATATATATATTGTCTTTGTTAAGCATTCTTTTGAAGACTTATATGAAATTCCCAATAAGTATCAAATTTCTTTTTCAATTCCTGCTCTCTATTCACTCTCTCTATATATATTTATCTTGTTCAAATTTTCAACCGTTAATAAAAACGCATTTTAAAGTACTCAATTGAGCCGAAATTTTATATACACACTTATTTTGGATGACAATACAGTAATTTAATTATAATTAATTGATTAAAACTAATTATCCAAAGAATTACAAATACAGCCACATTGGCATCATTTTTGGCGACTTGGGTCAAAACTTGAAAAAAGTTTTTGTTCTCACACATTTTAAAGCGCTCTTTTGAGCTGAAATTTTCTATACACTATTGTTTTGGGTAACAATACGATAATTTAATTATAATTAATTTAAATTGACTGAAATTAATCATTTAAAGAATTACAGATACAGCCACGTTGGCTTCCTTTTCAGTGACTTTGGTCAAAACATTAAAATATTTTTTTCTCACGTTTCAAAGCTGAACAGTTTAACTGAAGTTTTATATACATGATTGTTTTGGTCTAATCATAATTAATAAAAATTAATTGCCACTTAATGTTGAGATTCTGTCATATGTATATATATATTTATATTAATTGTAATTATTTAATATAAAGTAACTAAAATAATTTTTTTGTTGATCTAAGTAGGAAACTATTTGTTTTATATTACTTGTAAGCATGTCATTCGTGGCGGTGTTTCCATTTTTATATAGTATGGTAACGTCATTTTCAATAGATCAATCAACCGCATATACATGTTACTTAACTCAAGATTGTTACTATTTCAGGCCGGCCCAATGGTAATGGAAATGTCAACATGGCAATGAGCGATGAATCTGATATGGAATCAGGAAGAGGAAATGTGAGAATGGAAAAATTTGGATCCCGCAACAGCTTGGCCAGCTACAGGGAAGAATCAGAAACAACGAGACGGCGACAATCCCACATTTAAATGCCGAAACCAACGATATTTTTTAAACTTCGTCAAGTCCAATTAGACTGTGTGTGTGTGATTTGGAAAAACACAAAAGATCTAATTATCTATTTGGAAAAAAATTATCAACGAACTAATTATGTATGAGACTGTTAATTTAATGGGGGGAAAACACAGAATAAGGGAATACAATTCCTTTTTACTGATATGATTATTTTTATTTTAGTGACATCAAGTCTTTGGGATTGAAAAAGCGCATTTACTGCCAAAAACTTTTCCCTTTTTCAATACATACTTATGTTAACTGTGACCGTGGGGAAAGAATATCTTAAGAAAAAAGTGATTTGTGAACTCGCTTTTTTCTTTCGATGATCTCAAATTTTGGGGGAATGTGGACTAATTGATAAGAGCATGCCTGCTTTTTTAAATTTATATGCTTCGTGATATTTGTGTACTATATATTTTTTAGATTAAAAAAGTGTTTTTAACGAAATTTCATATTTTTTTTTATTTTCATTCGTTTTTAGTGATTTTTTATATATATTTCCATATTACTCGATTTATAATTGTGTATATAAAATCCCTCAATCAATTTTTAAATTGAACACATTTTACAAGAAATTCGAATCTATGTATTTTATGTGTTTGTTAAACTTGAATTACAAAAACAAATCCCCTGAAAAATTGCTTTAAAATGTATAAAATTGCTTTTTGGTTGAAATATTTTGTAATTAATAGTTTGTATTTTAAATTATTCTTATGCAATTGATTTGAAAGAAAAAAATTAACTTAATTTTTAAATTAATATTTAATTAAATATTAAGAGCTTTGTTTTAAAAGCATTCTCTTTGAATTGGATAACATTGACAATAAAAATCCTTAAACGGAAAATTACCTGATGTTAAGTTGCAAAAAGTAATAAGTTATGTACGTATATTTATTATTATTGAAAATTATTTAATTCTGCTATTTTATATTTCTTTGATCACATACATCTATTACATTCGTAACAAAATCGTTAAAGCTATATGTTTGGAATGAATTACTAATAGAATTTTCATGCAAATGGAAAAATTCTTTATGTGTGTTTTAATATATTGCACAGCAATGATTCATTTTTACAGTTATGTTTTTATCAGTTTTTAAATAATGCTTATCCTCAACCTGATATGTAATATTGTCCATTTGTAAAAATTTAAATATTGTGTCTATTAAATATAGCATGAAATATTTTGTTCAATAAATATTTTTTGTAATTAAATTGTCTCATTTTAAAAGTTCATTAAAAAATCTTAGAAAATTCAAAGTTGTATATAGCTGATGGAAATTGTCCGATTAACTGGATAAATACATTACAAGTTATTAAATGCACAATAAAATCAGTTTTTAATACGAGGAATTGAAACTGAGTGTATGTATAAAATTTATTTTACATAGACACCACATCTAAAGTTATTTGAAAATATTTAAAAACTTTCTAAAATGGTAAATGCATACAATATATCGATAACGTGTAAAATATAAAAAATGTTTTAAAACTTCACATGTGTCACTTGAAAAATACATAATATAAACATCTTAAAAAATAATTAGCTTTTTAAATCTAAAGAAAAACAATTTTCATACAAGTCTGAAGTTTTATGTTTTAAATTATATTACAAATTTTTAAAAAAGGAAGGAATTTTTAAATCTTCTCCTCGAAGAACTTTATCCTCAATTTCTTCAAATATTCTTTACGTTCTGTATCATCAACAGGCTCTGGATTTTTACTCACATTTTGTTTGGTAACATTTTGATTAATTTTTTTTCTGGACGTTGGTAATTTATTTTCTGTATCAAGAGATCGTAGATATTTCAGAGCTTCAGCAAGAGAAAATTTTATTTCCATATCTTTAGCGCTCAATGGTTTATTGTCTTTTGCGTTCTTTATATCAAATCCAAGACGTCTCAAGAACTCAACTGGTACAGGGACAGCTTTAGATTCAATTACTGGATGAAGTAACATTAAGTGAGAAGATTCAGAATTGTTATGGTTTTCCGAGTCAAGCTGAGAAATATTTTTTGCTTGTAGGTCTTGTTCAACTACATTAATATCATGATTAAAAAAAACTGAATGTTCCTTTTGAATATCCATTTCTGCAGGTATATGCTTTAATACTTCATTTTTATTTGTTTCTACAAGATGTGTGGTAGCCTTTGCAAGTATTTCTGTATGTGACGCATTAGGATTGCCAGAATACTCCTTTCTCGTATTCCCTTCCAAAACAGCCTGCTTCTGTTCGAACGATTTGTTTGCATCTTGTTTGGTGGTACTTATCGTTGTAACATCAATAGAACTATTGTCAGCTAAATGTTTATTGGGGATACTAATATCCGCATATTTAGGCTTTTGCTCAAAAAATGTTTGAGAAGTATTGAGGGGATCAAATTTTAATTTAAAATCTTCGGCAATAACCTCTTTATTAGAGTTGCCAAGGTTTTCAAATTTTGCAGACAGATTATCCATATTAGAATCTGAAATGTTTATTTCAAGTGATTTGTCACTAATGCTATGATTTTCAATGTCCCCACCAGATACATCCTGATTCGTTGAAATTTTTCTTGTCTCAAAAACTTTTGGCTCTTGATTAATCTCTCCTGTTCTCCGCAATTTTTGACTAATTTGGGATAGAGCGTCATGTTCCGAAAATTGAGATGAAGCATGTTCCTCATTTTCATCCAAACTATGCATACTTTTGGAGAAATCATTGAATAAATTTGATGGCACAGTTTCATCTATTTCTTTAATTTGAGGATCTAAATTTGAATTTGTCTCTTTATTAATTTCTATATTATGAAATAATTTCTCCGAAATATCACTTTTATTACTAATAAGAGACTCTTCGGTCGCTTTCAGAATTTCATACAAAATTTTGTTCTCTCTTGGTGGTGAAAGAGAATCGGACGAAGGATTCTTGGAATTTTGAATTCCATCCACCGAAAGAGTTTCTTTATTATGAATTTCTTTTTCTCTCAAAATAACTTCTTTTTCATCTGCGGTATGAGGAAAATTCTCCTTTAAACCCGAAAGTTTCATATCACTGCTAATTGGAATTTCTGTAACGGGAAGGACTATTCCTTCTTTGTAAACAGCAAATAATTCCATATATATTACGCCTCCAATGGCAGCTATAATACCTAGAGAAGCAAAGCATATAACGATGATAACAAGAAAATAGCAACAGCAGGAGGAAAACTTTTCTCGACGAGGTTTCATTGGTACGGGTACTGGTCGCAAATTGGGATCGTGCAGACGTCTAGGTTCGCAATTATCTGGATCATCACCAAGTGGTTCAGACTTTGAGTTATCAATACTTTCATCATCTGAATTTATTTTGGCTATTAAAGAAAGAAGTATCAGGCATAACATATGGCCATCAACAAAGTATTAAATATCTTATAAAATTATCTGAAATGTTAGTATTTCATGTAATGTATGATCAGGGACGTCTTAAGACTTCTTAAGGCCCTGAGCCTTTGCGCAAAAGTAGGCCCCACCAATGACTCTTAAAAGCAGACAGTATATAGCATGCGTTGTCAAATACTCGTACAAACCATAACTCGAAACAAATTAATGTGCATGACTTACAATCACACAAATCGGCTCAATCGACTGCCACATTTTGACACCATCACCATAATTATTGAACGAATAATGATGGTGTATGGTGGTAGGCCTTGGCCTATACATGGATGACGGTCAACATATATAGCCAGTTGACATATTGTTCAAAATTCCCAGTTTTTCGGAGAATACAATCGGAAAAAATATTAGAGTGTTGAAATTACGAGTATTCGAATCGTGATCTTATTAAGGCTGAGACGAGGTCCCCAATGTGACCGAGGCCCCGTGACCAGTTGTCCCACGCCTTAAGACGTCCCTATGTATGATTATATAGAAAATTCCTTCAAAATTAATAAGAATATTTTCATATAGAACTGGCTAATGTGCGATTCATGTTACATGATTCAAGTATGCTTCTCATTTATGTTGAAGATTGTTTCAGATTGCCCCTTTATATTTGTGCTTCAAAATACATGCGTCTTAAGTTTACATCCAGAGGATGTTTAAAAAGCTAAAGAAATACCCCCCTCCCAGACAAACATTTTTCTTTAAGATATGCAAACATACACGATACAAATTTGAAGCAAACACATTTTATTGGATTTTGATTTCATATATATATTATAATGAATCTTAATACTCTCTTGGATACAAGTATGCATTTAGCATAATCCATGCATTTCTTACGTATTCTGCAATGATACTGTTCGACTGCAATGATAGTTTGTGTTTCGACCCACTCTTCCGGTATAATGGTTAGTGACGCTGATTGCGGTACCAAGGGCCTGGGTTCTAATCCCGGAGAAGGCATGGGTGTCTGTAAATGTATAGTGCCTTCACGGCATGAGGGAACTCTAAATAGCCGTCGAGCCGCAAGTCATCGCGTGAGGTTCGTAAAAGGAGATGAGAGGTGGAACGCCCCTTACCCCCTCCAGTGCTCAAAGCTAAGGCTAACGACAGACGTAAGAATCTAGCCCTTAGCCGCGATGAATTTCGTGGACCTTGATCTGATGTTACTGTCGATCAGGTGGCATAAGCAACAATAACATATCTTAATACTTATTCCATGTTTAATAGAAGATCTACTTAATTAAAAAATGTTTTCCTTTTTCCCCTCACATTTTAATTACGGGCGAGTGATTGAATGTTTATTAATGTCACACTATAATGCAACACGAGGGTTATTGGCGAGAGATTTCGTAATGTAGAACCATGTTTAAGTGACGAGAACGACACCCGATTCTCATAGAACCTTTCTTTTAAACTTTCACCCCACCAACGGGAGGACTTTGAGCCACGACAGATTTAACATCCATCAGCCCCTCTACACGGTGGTTCTTCAGTGGCACTAGGGATTAGGGTTTCTTTCCCGGGTTCCCGGGAAATAAGATTTCTGTGCTTTTTCTATTCCCAGGAATTATACTTCGTCCCAGGAATCGCAAAGATTAGATTTAGTATTAGACAAAGGCTTAGATTTAGATTTTGAAAGCTATGTAAGAACAGATGCTTTGTTTCATGCTTTTCACTTATGCAGAATAAAATTCAAAAACTCATAAAGGAAACTATAAAAAAGATTAGAAATGTATTAAAATTATTCGGAAAGTCACCTCTCAAGAATGATATTTTACAAAAATATATTAAAGAAGAGTTTGGCTGTGAAAAGATGGTTTGTTTGGATACCAAAACACTCTGGAATAGTTTGTTGACAATGCTTGAAAGATTTTTAGAAATAAAGTCAGCAATTTTAAAAGCATTAATTGACATTAAAGAAAGACAAATAATGGCCAATGTAGAGTTTGAAACTATGACGACAATTGTAGCAGGCTTAAAGCCAATAAAAAATTGGCTTAGAAAACTTATGCAGTCGAAAAACCGGGAGAGCATTTTCTGCTGCTGGATTGTTCGTCACAAAGTTTAGAACTAGAATGAGTGATAAAAGTATAAATTGCTTGTGCTTTCCGAAATCCTATTTTAAAAATGAATAATCAATTTACTATACATTTCGTGTATTTTTAGCTCTTTATATAAATAAGTATTAATTTTGGAATTTATATGTATTTTTATTTTATATAATTATTGAATTTTATTTAAAAATAACTTAGTTATAATTTTTTTAAAATTTTGTTGTATTCCCGGGAATTTCGGGAACGACAATTACATTCCAGGGAAGGGAAAAACCCGGTAAATCAGAAACCCTACTAAGGATCGAACATGACACACTGAGCACAAGCTTGGGACCATAACCTCTAGGCTACCAAGACCACATTTTAAATAAGGGATCAACTATGTTAAAATCAGAGAAATAACGTTATTATAGTTCTTATTTTGATGCATCATTTTAAACATAATTACCCTGTATAGGGCTCAACACTACGGTTAACGACAGTCGTACAATCTAGCTCTTTGCCATGACGAATTTCATGGACCTCTATCTGGCACTGCCAACCAGGTGGCATAAGCCACAACAACATAAACACAATTATCTGTGATCAAGGTGTAAGCGAATGACTAATATTTCTCTCGTAACTTAATAATTACATGTATTAAAAAGGATATTTATCTCAATTCAAAATTTCACTGCACTAAACGTGTTAAGAACATTCTAAAGACTGTTGGGTAAATCTTGTTTTTATTGGTTTTTTTAGTTTCTTAATGCTGCCTAAGAGTTAATCAGCAGGCAAAAGATGTAATTTCAGGAATCGTAGGTGCCAGCTTGATATCATGGGTCTACGCGCCAAGTTATGTTCGCCAAGATGGGCGATAAAATTACAATATGGTTACCTTACTATTTGTATTATCTGCAAATGTGGTTGCCATGAGGATAACGTATATTACAGTTCCTTTTTATTACAAACTTTTATTTAACTTACACTGTATGTATGTAATTTGTTCGGGTGGAATCTTGCAACTCAATTTTGAAGCTGATATCTTCACCACATTGAGCTGAAATTTTGTATACACGTTTAGTTTGGATGACAATGCATGTTTTGACCATTTATATTCCGATATTGCAATTAATTAAAAATATATTAATTAAAAACGTTAAACTAGTTTTGGGCGCCAACTTCAATATATCTGCATTGTTGTAATTATGTTATTATTACAACAATGACAAAAGTTGGCGTCGAAAATCGGTTTTCAGCCAAACTGGAATTTCATAACGTTGCGCTATTGACTGTATTAATTAACTTTGTCTAAAAAAATAATTACATTTCTACAAAGTAAAAATAATCTAATTTCTACAATGTATGCAATTTTTTTTACAAATTTCTATCTATTTACCTTGGATTTAAATCCAAAACAAAAAAGTAAAGCTATTTTTCAAGTAGATTGGTACATTATATACCTTTCTCAACGCTGCAAAGTTAAACTGAGATGGAGTATTGAAGAAATTCTTTAAAAAATTTATCTAACTTTAATCTATGAAACTCAGACAAAAAATAATTACAGAATCAGAAAGATCATTTTTTATATATCTTACCCATCAAAAAGGAATCCACTAGGAAAACAATAAGAGAAAAATATTATCCAGAAATGCAATGTATTTTCAATTAAAAAAATAATTTTATATTAAAATGAATGAATTTTTTAAATGAATTTTCTAATTTTAAGCCTGCAAGTAATTTAAATATACCTCATTTTATCACCAGTAATCTAAACACACACTACGACATGTGTCCTTAAATTTAATTACATATAGAATCTGTTAATTTTATTTGAGTTTTTTTTGTTTGAAAAATTACGGCAATTTTGTTTCTTTAGATGAGTTAGGCACATTGTAAAACTAGTTCAAGGTTATTGATATCCATAAAATGTGCCAAAAGAGAATAATTTGCAAAATGACTTGAAATGTTTTAAAAATAAGGAGAAAAAAATCGAATCTTCGAAGAGAAATTTCATTAAATTTGGAGTTATTTTACGATGAAAAGAGTAATATGTGCTTGGTTCCAGGAAAAAGTTCTTAAAATAGAGAAATTCCCAAAATAGAGGTTCGTTATACATGGAGGTCTGACTGTATAAAAATAATGCGATGGTTAATTATTTTTTCAAAATCAAGTTTCTAAAGATGACCTGAGCAATTAAAAAAATAAATTCTTACGTAGAAGATATTCAATGTCCAACAAAAAATTATCATTAGTTGATAAAACTTGCTTTTTTTATTACAACATGCGTTTTGAATTTTAAGCATTTTATTGATTAATATAAATCTTTAAATGCCTTTTGAAGTTTTTTAATAACTAGATTTTTCTTCGAAGATGTTAGAGAAATATATCCCTTACCTTCAAAATATTTCAAATAAATAATAAATTCGTTAAGATTTTTCAAAAAATAGTCAAAATTTTAATTAAACATTGAATAACTTCGTCATTTATGAAGATAATCTCACGAAACCTTTTTTTCGTATGTAGAACAATATTACCCAAGATCTGCACGAAGATTGAAAATATTGCTTAAAAATTACGGATTTAAAAAGATTGTGTTTTTCGTCTAATACCCTTTTTGCGAGAACTGATTCAGCTAAACCAGGGATGGCGAACCAACGTTGAATGAGTTGAACAGGCTGAGAAGCCTGTCCAGCGATAACTAAAAAGTAAAAAAAATTTTTAAAAACAAGCTTTTATTTAAAAGCGCTAAAAAGAATAAAATAAACTTTTCCTTTAAAACTTTTTTTACTATCAACTTATAACGTCATTACACAATTTATATGATATAAAAGCTTGTCGGGAAATTTACCTGTGTAGATAAACAAGTAAAATAAATAACTTGACTGACTGATTTTAATTTTTTAAAATTCAAACTAAGTAAATACGAGTACTTAAATATTGCGACAAGCTTTTATATCATAAATTGTGTAATGACGTTATAAGTTGATAGTAAAAAGTTTTAAAGGAAAAGTTTATTTTATTCTTTTTAGCGCTTTTAAATAAAAGCTTGTTTTTAAAAAAGTTTTAATTTATTATTGGGTTTTTTTCCCAGTGGAATCCCTATTAATTTCAGACGATTATAATTCGATTTCTTTAAAAATTTAACTATTTTAAATTGCATTTGTGTGCAATTAAACTCATCTGCTTCAGTGTTATGTTGTATTTTGTGCTATTTTTGAATATGGATATTTCTCATATCATGGATGAATACCACACAGGATATTTTTTTAAACGAGCCCTGTACTTTTAATTATTGCTATAAATCGTACATTGTCACTTTATTTTACTTTTTAAAAATGCTTTTTTTAGCGTTCCTTTTCCAATAAAATTCATTGAAGGAACTTGCAGTTTTTGGAATATTGCAAATTTCGGCACTTATTAAGTTATATTCATTGTTAATTTTAATATATATAATGTGATTATTGAAAATATGATACAAAAATACAATTGTTATATGTAATAATCATTTATTCTTTATTTATAATTATTTTTTTCACATGTTAGTCATAATTATTTTTATGTTAGTCATTTATAATTATTTTTATGTTAGTTATTAGAATAACTATTGTTATTTATATGTGAATATTCTTATGCATAATTTTTATATTCCACTATAATGCCGCTAGGCCGCCATCTTGGATTCATTCCTGCGACTTGGGCTGCTGGGCGTGATTCCTTTATCGCGCCAAGCAGCGCTTGGGGCGTAGACCCATGATATAAAACTAGTTTCAAATATCTTAGCTGATGTTCATCTATTAATTTTGGTCACTTCATACGATGATTGAATTCATTTATTGTACGTACCATATGTGAACTGTGAAATTCAATTATTACAAGAGTTCTCAAATAAAAATTCGAATCTACGACCCCAACTGGTTACCCTAGCAGTTGTTGGGTGAAACCGTTTTAATTTGAAATAAATTTAATTTATTCCAAAAAAATTTTTAATTAAATAAAAGTTACAAATTTTATTGGATTTTATCTCACCTTTTCTGTCCTTGTAAAGTTGCGATGAAGCCAATTCGCTTTCTGTGATAACTACAGAGGGTACTCCTGATAAATGACTTAGTATTCCAGATGGCTCGTCTTCCAAATTCTCTTCCATGTCATTATCAAATCCTTCTAAGCTCTTGGCTCGAGACATTCTTTTACGGTTTGCTTCTATATCGCCAACTCGCCTAGCTTCCGCCAAGGTATGCCGACGTGCTAGTTGAACTAAAATTGCTTTATCCTGAAATGTATGGTCTAAAATAAAAGCTGTTCGTTTTCATTACACACACAAACACATTCCCCCATTAAAAATTATATCTTCTTCCCCTTGAAAATTGATAAATTTCACTATACTTAACAGAAATGCGAGATTTTTATCATTTACCAGAGAATCAGACAATGATAAACATCATTGTAGACCAATTGTTGCTGAAATCATTTCAATTCGTTATTTGATGGTAGGTTAAATGAAAGTATAGCAACTTCAAGGAAATATAAACTATAGTCTCATATATACGTTATAATTCTTATATATTCACTTTTCGCATTATTGATTCTTCAGTTAACTGAAATTTTAAATTAAAAAGAAAATTTTCTTCATTAATAGACAATTTTTCAATAAAAATTAATTCTTGGGGGGGGGGAGCTATTAACCTCCTGTAACATAGTGTAGACCAGAGTTCGGCAACCTACGACACGTGTGCCTCAAGTGGCACTGAGAACTGTACCGCGTGCCACTTGTGGCATTCGGTA
Organism: Trichonephila clavata; assembly: GCA_019973975.1. NCBI lineage: Eukaryota > Metazoa > Arthropoda > Arachnida > Araneae > Nephilidae > Trichonephila > Trichonephila clavata. Next base: position 72,643 of record BMAO01006235.1, on the reverse strand, counting down.
CAATTCTCAGTGGCGCTGTGCACTATTCTACAAATTTATTATTTAAGTAGATGGAAGTTGATAAATTTGTAATGAACCTTATTTGACAAGCATCTTCAAAATTACGGACAGTTATTTTTCAGAATTTTTCGTAATGTCATAACTTCAAAGATAAATGTATAGCTATTTTGTGAATTACTGAATGTCATTGATGGAGAGATTTAATTGTTTGAAGGGAGAAAATTGCTTGTATTCTGCGCTTTTGATTCTACATACTTAAGTAAAAAAAATCTTTCCTCATATGAAAAATATTTCAAATCCGCAAAGAAATTGTTTAGCAACCGAATACTCAGAATCGTGTCAAATTAAAAGTCACAAATTGTAACCCCTGATTTTTCGGTAGGAAAATAGAGCGGTGCAAGCACTAGGTTCACATAAATTTTTTTTTTATTTAACTGTACTGAAGGAAAATACTTATTTATGTTGTCTGTTTCTTATTTTAATAAATATGTTTAAAAATACTTAATATATGAATAATTTTAATTTTATTTTTGTTGAAATATATTTTATGCTGTTTATTTTGATGTTAAGAAATATCTTGATCCAAAATATATAGCAAAACTGTAAATCTATATTATTGACCTCTATTCTCTAACTCTGCATGCATTATCGCGGGAACAAAATGTTTTAAACATGTCCGAAAATGTTTCAAAAATGTTCACATGTGTGGCCCGCTGAATCGTACTAATAGATTGGTTTGGTAAGACAAAATCATAAGGTTGATTTAATAACATAATCGTGCTCTGTAGCTCTTGGTCTAGATTCTCAGCTAACAAAATGGTACCAAAGAATAACAATTTCAGTTTCTTATACTAGTCACAGATTAAAATTGTTATCCTACTATCGGTAGTTACGAAAATGCCAGCCCGCTGGGATATCGAAAAAAAATATTGGTCAGAATCAGAAGCACACGAAAGTTTTTCAAGGGGGAAGTCCATGGTCGAAAGTCCCCCAACTCGTATCATACCAAGACAACACCAATTGATTTTTCTGATATTGTCGATTTTCTTAGCAAAAAACAGTAAAAAATAAACTATCGAATTAATAATTAGCATTAATTAATAAAATGAATTGTTAATTACAAGTACTTAAATTTTACGTTATATATATTTATAGGATTATCATCAATTGAAAAACTCCAAGGGCTTTGGGGGTGGTCCGGGCCCCCAGGACGCCCCCCTTGTGTGCGCCACTGATCAGAATTGTTTCCAGTTGCTTTAGAATTACCGTCTTCCGTAACATGGGCTACAACAGATATGCTGTACTACATATATTGAATGATTAGCTCAGTGTTGCCTCAAGACATCACTACCTGTTTTCATAATTTTCTTCGTAAATAAAAAAGTTTTAACATCCAGAAATACATCTATTTTATTTTTTTGTTTTTCTCTCTTATTGAAAAAGTCAAATCCGAGGTTTCGAGCAGCAGGAGGTTAAATGGTCTGTCTTAAATTACGTATCAAATTAGGTGGATCGAAAATTATGTGTGGACTGAATAAATACTTATTAAGAAAAGCGTTCATAGATTTCACATTCAAATCTAATTTTCTTTTTGGAAATATTAATTCCTATTTCAGGTCAAATTATAATTCTGAAAGTAGCTTTTAAATTAAAAACATTTGAAGTTCTATTTGCTTAAAGAGTAACAATTATTAGATCACTAAAAGAATTGCGTAAATTCCTTACGAAATACTAAAGTACTTCATTTGACATTTGCACTTTGGAAAAAATTGAAATTCATGTACATAACTTTGAAATTTAGATCAATACAAGGAAAAAAAATTTCAATGCTAGAAATCAAGCTAAAATAGAACAGTTTTGACAGTAATGTGTTTAAGCTCTTACCTCTTCAGACATATTCTGACAAAGTTTCATTATCGTAAAACTTATTCTATGAAAAAGATTTTAATCTCTTACAAATCATAGAAGCGAAGACCCATGAAATTTACACTATATTCTAATCACGATAAAAATCCACCTTCTCAATTCATTTCAATTCAGAAAATGATTATTTGTACACATTTGGATTGCATTTATTATTTGCCTTAGCCCAGTGATCATAGAGGCGAGTTTTGAGCCGACGATGGCCACGGTAGCCTAGTGGTCAAGGTAACAGACTCGTGGCCACCATGTTATGAGCTCGAGCCTAGTACCGCTGAAGACTCGCCGTGCAGAACGGGCCGATGCTCGTTAAATATGTCGAGGCTCAAACGTCCTCCCATTGGTTTGATGTGGAAGTTACAGGACGGGAGTGCTAGCTCATGTGTCGTCCTCGCCATTTAACTATGGTTCAAAATTACGACGTCCATCACCAAAAGCCCTCGAGTATAACTGAACAGTGCGACGTTAATATACACTCACTCACATGAGCGACGATGCTCAAATCAAGCTACGTATTCGAATTCTGATATCAGTAAGGGCTGTGGAGGTATCTTCGTAAACCAGTAACAGCCTCCGGACAAGAGGGATCACTTTTGTCTAGTGATTATGTTACTCGGCTACGGATCCTTCCGTTGCGGGTTTTGTCCACGGATAACCACCTCCACATTAGTAACCTTGACTGAATTAAGAAAACCGTAACCTTCTGATATGTCGTGGCGTCATCTACCCGCAACAAGAGCAATCAGTCTTCAGACCTACTTGATGCAGAAACCAAAGTCGTCAGATCTACTTGACGCAGCTACCAAGTCGTCAGACCTTTTTGACGCAGAAACCAAAGTTGTCAGACCTACTTGACGCAGAAACCAAAGTCGTCAGACCTACTTGACGCAGCAACCAAAATCGTCAGATCCACTTGACGCAGCAATTCACTTGACCCAAATGAATGTAATGGATTGAACGTTTTGGAGACTCCTTGCAAAGTTGAACCTTAATTTAAAATTACCATATTGGATTTTCTATTAATATCTTGGATACTTTTTAAAACTGATAAACTGTCCGTCAGGATAACATAGTTTTCTGTTTCTGTACTCCAAATTTGTAACGTAGTCCACATAGCTATAGCTTCAGCTGTGAAATTGAAATTATCCCTTTTAGTAGGAAATTCTGTGGGACGTTTTTCTTGGGAATCAAGATTCCTATTGTAGTTTTTGAGACATCTGATGCTATTAGGATACTATTATTAAAATTTGTTTGGATGTAATTAATAAAGATATTTTGCACTATGATATCTGGAAGATCTTTGTTTTTAAAAGGCAGTTCATGTGTGTAGATGTTTATTTTATGACTTTCATAGACAGGTAAGTGAGTGAAGGAATATTTACGTTGCACTTTTAAGCAACACGAGGGCTTTTGGCGACGATCCGCGTAATTTTGAACCATGGTCAAGTGACGCGGACGACACCTGAGCTGGCACCCCCTCTCCTAACTATCACGCCACACCAACGGGAGGACGTTTAATTTCTCGATAGATTTAACGTGCATCGCTCCCCTACATGGCGGGTCTTTAGTGGTACTGGGATCTAACTCATGACACGCTAGCCACGATCCGATGCCTAGACCACTTGGCTACCGCTGCCACCATAGACCGAAGGAGGCGGGATCCATTGAAGAATATCTACTTTAGAGTTCTTGGAGGAGGTTGATTGTTTTTTGAAAAATACTGATTTCTTTTTTTTTTCTATATTTATAGAAAATTTCATTAATATCCCAAAATAATTTTGCATTCGGTGACCAGTTCTTTGATGCTAGTTGTTTAGTTAAAAAAATTTGTCAAAGGAGATTACGATGATTATAAATACTGCTATTCATAGATTCTGCTATTAATAAATCTACCGGAGAGTTTCTTGGGAGATCTAGGGTTAATCGTAAGGCTGCATTATATACCAGTTCTAGTTTCTGTCTATTAGTACTGTGACAAAGGAAAATATTTGACTTCCATAGTCAAAGATAGAGAGGATTGTGGCATTTATAATTGTTAAGAGATTGTCAGTTCTTGTTTCTATTTTAGGAGAAGATAAGGCTTTAATGGTATTTAAATATATTTGAATCCTTTCTGTCGTAGGTAATTGATATGATTTTTCCAATTGATGTTGGGGTCAAAGATTATAACCAGTACCTGTAGATTCTTCACCTAGATAGTACCTAGATAGTGGAGGTATAGTGCTTCCTTTTCTGGAAAAGTTGATTAGGCAGCTTTTTTAAAGGAAAGGTAGTCAATTTCCATTTTTTACACCAGGCTGAGATATTATTTAATAATTCTTGCATTTCACCTATTGTTTCATTCCAATTTGTGCCGCTATTATATAAAAATATATCATCAGTCTGACACATAAATCTTAAAAAGGAAAGGGCTCAAAATACAACCCTGAGGTACGCCATAGTTATTTTTTATTATTTTCGAAAAATTATTTCTCCATTTTATTTGTATTGTTCTCTGATGTAAGAAGTTTTGAATCCATCGAAGCAATCTACCAAAATATCCCACTTTTTTAATTTAGAAAACAGACCACAGCCACATTGAGTCATATGCTGCTATTGCTACCAAAAGAAAATATTCCTTGCTTTCTCTAGCTAATATTATATGATGTTGTAATTGAATTAGAGTATTAATGCTGCTTCTATGAAGGTAAAAACCATGATGTGAGATTTACATGAAAAATTTTATTGCGAAAACTGAAATCTATCATTTTGTGCAGGATCATTCTTTCTAATAATTTAGCAATTACTGAGGTAAGTGATATTGGACGGTATGACACAACTTCTTTAGGATTTTTGTGAGGTTTTAAGAAGGTAAAATAACTAAGTGAGTCCAGTCTGTTAGAATACGACTTGAAAACCAACTGTCCTTTAAAGATTTCGGAAGTACATTTGTTACTTTGGTGGGGAGAGGGTTGATTGTTTGGGGAGATATTTTATCATGTCCTGGACTGCTGTTCTTTTGATGAGATATTGCTATTAATAATTCTTTTAAAGAAAATGGTTTATTAATATCTTTACTATTGTCCGGAATAGAGATATTTTGCATACTACCGCAGTTTTGTTTTGCATAGTATTGTAAAAAAAAAATTTTTTTTTTCGGATTATTCGTTAGTTACTATGTGTTGATTCCGTTGTTCTCAATAATATTGAATGTAGAATAGTTAGAATTTGCTCTATTTTTTATTATCCGAATTATTTTAAAAAGATCTTTGAGAGAGGTGATTCTTTCGCATGTTTAGTGCCAGGGGCATAGCAACCACCGTATCAATGATACGGAGCCCCTAAGTTACAGGGGCCCCAGCATGTGTAACTACAAGCTTTTTTTTCTAAAAAAAAGGGCCCCCGAAGATTTTTTGATACGGGGCTCACTCAGAAAAAGCTACGCCAGTGTCTTGTGCCAATATCCTTCTTTAATGTCTTTAATTGTTCGTTTAAATTTTGCATTCATTTCTTTGTATTTTATCCAATCTTCCCCTTTAAAATGTTTTCTTGCTTTTTTAAGGAGTTGTCTCTTTTTTGCTCTAAGTGCCCACATGCAGCTCTCTCTCCCTATATATATATTACAAAAATATACAAAAAATAGTTATATACCTAAGATAACTATAGTCATGATAGAATAGATTTAGACACAGAAATACTAAAGCAAACTCCTAGCCTTAGGAACTAGGAATGCAGGTTTAAATAATGTTTGTTTTGTACCAGGGGCATAGCTACCACCGTATCAATGATACGGAGCCCCCAAGCTACAGGGGCCCCAGCATGTGTAACTACAAGGCTTTTTTTCTAAAAAAGGGCCCCCGAAGATTTTTTGGTATGGGGCCCACTCAGAAAAAGCTACGCCAGATATAAACTGGTGTCCAAAAGTTAAACATAAATCGTGAAATGCGAAAAACATGGAGTAAATATTCGTAAAATTATTCCAAATTTCTTGCGGATAATAATTGGGTGAAGAAGAAACATTGGGTTTACGCAAAACTTTTCAGTCTACTACGTCCTGCGCGAAACACCGGCGCATGTCGGAACGCGGAGAAACCGATTCACGCAGCATAGGCAGTTCAGACAAGTTTCGTGCAATTGCTGTGCGAAGGAACGTTGTTAACCATCAAACAAGGTGAATGATGGCACAACGACGCCAATTGGACATGTTTACGAAAGAAAGAATCGTTGGAATGCTGGAATCCTCACGATCACAAACCGAAGTGTCTCGAATTCTGAATGTGATCTCAAGACTGTGGCAGAGGTTTCAAAAAACGGGAGATGTTACCCGACAACCAGTATCAGGTCAACCAAGAGTCACAACCCCTCGCCAAGACCTATATCTCGTAATAAGTGCGCGACGTCAGAGGGGCAGTACTACCAGAGCACTGGTTCGGCGCTCACAATCGCCACAGGAATACGAATTTCGAGACAAACTGTTAACAGGGGACTCAATCATGCTGGCCTGTATGCCAGAAGACCAGCAGTTTGCATTCCCCTCACGTCTGCGCATAAACGCGCTCGTTTGAACTGGAGATTGAAACACCAACATTGGAGTGTGGGAGAGTGGGCCAATGTGATGTTCAGTGACGAGTCCCTATTTAGTCTGAGTAGTGATTCTCGGCATGTAAAGATATGGAAAGAACGTGGAACACGTTTTGAACCAAGAAACATAACGGAAAGACATTATTTTCCATCAAGGGGAGTAATGGTATGGGCAGGCATCATGATGGACGGCCGCACAGACCTCCATTTCTTTGACACGGGGCCTGTGACTGCTCGAAGATACAGAGACGAAGTTCTTGAGCCTTATGCTCGCTTGTTTCGAGGTGCTATCGGTCCTGACTTCATATTCATGGATGATAATGCGCCATGTCACCGAGCGGTGCTAATTGATGACTTCCTTGAAACAGAAAACGTCCAGCGCATGTGGTGGCCTGCAAACTCCCCTGATTTAAATCCTATCGAGCATGTATGGGATATTCTCGGGAAACAAACTGCAGCCCTTTCACACCCACCAATCTCCGTTACTGAACTGAAGAGAGCTCTCCAAGAAGCTTGGAACCGTTTGAGCCCACAATTCATTCATCATCTCATAGCAAGTATGGTAAATCGCTGTGCAGCGTGCCTGGCTGTCAGAGGTGACCACACGCCTTATTAAACGGCAACTTTAGTATTTTATTTAATGTTTTCTTTCATTTTTTCTTTAAAGTGTGAATCCTTGCTATGCTCAGTTTTCTTTCAAACTGCTACTTTGGATAGTAAAATTAATTATTATCATTCTTTTGATTTATACTTTCTTATTTTATAACCATTTTACACTCGCATATAACGTTTCCCACCATTCTGATTTACAGTTCCTTCTTTATTCACATAATTATCAATTATGCTTAACTTTTGGACACCAGTGTATATATAAGAGGGCTGTTTTTTAAGTAAGGTCCGTTTGTTTTTTAAAAAAGTAACGGCAATATTTTGTTTCAAAAAACCTTTTTTTTTTTTGGAATTTACATACTTTTGCCTATTTTTCTGCATATTTGCCGAGTTTATTAATGCACTTGTCATACCTTAGAACCAAGTTTTGAAATCCCTCTTCAAAGGAGTCTACCGCTTGGTCGGATAGCCAAGAATTTACGGCCGCTTTCACTTCTTTGTTTTCACAGAAGCGCTTCCCGCCAAGATTGTGTTTTTGGTACCGGAAAAAGTAAAAAAATCGCTGGGAGTATGGTTTGGGGCTGTATGGCATGCATGGTCCAAAACCTCCCAGCCAAAAGATTCGATTAAGTCCCGAGTCGTTCGAGAAGTGTGAGACCTTGCGTTATTGTGGAGGAGCAAAACACCTTTTAACCGCATGCCGCGCCGTTTGTTTTGCAATGCTCTTCGGAGCTTCCGTAGAGTTGCGCTGTAGGCACCTGAGTTGATCGTTGTTCCTTGTGGCACTAAATTCATCAGCAAAACACCTCGCCGGTCCTATAACACTGTTGCCATAATATTGCGCTTTGATAGCGTTTGTTTGTCTTTGCCTTGACGGAAGAGGATGTGTGTCGCCATTCTATCGACTGTTGCTTTGATTCCGGGGTGATATGGGATACCCATGTTTCATCTCCAGCAACAATTCGACTCAACATGTCATCCCCTTCTTCCTGGTAACGAATGAAAAAGTCAAATGAACTGGCAAACCACTCTCTCTTTGTGTTCCGCTGTGAGGAACCGAGAACACAATTTCTTAAACTTGAGGTCTTCAGTCACAATTTTGTACACCACTGACCTAGAAACGTCAGGAAATTCCAATGAAAAAGTGGTTATCGTGAATCTCCTGGCCTCACGAATTTTTGCTTCAACTGTTTGCATTAAATCATCAATGATTACAAAGGGCCGGCCTGAGCGTTCTTCGTCATTGACGTTTTTTCGTCCATCTTTAAGCTTCCTGACCATTTTCGAACTTTGCTATCACTCATTGCTTCAGAGCCATAAACTGTTATCTGGCGATGAATGTCTGCAGCCGACAAGTTTCTCGCAGTAAAAAAACAGATAACAGACCGTATCTCACACTTGGCGTGCGATTCAATCACCTCAAACATTTTAAAGACGCACAGCGAAGCTTACACTACTGCTACAGAGCTGGAAATGGCACGAGTGACGCAGAGACTCGTTGCGGCGTAAGCGCGAACTAGAGAAATATACGTGCCTTACTTAAAAATAGCCCTCGTATATATATATATATGATGAATCTCCAGCCCTTCATGTGTCAGTTGGGTAAACTTCATACCAGGACAACTCAACCCACCTCCCGCATAAGAACTTTGACTTCTACTTTCGCCGGACTTAAAAAAGACACGTGCACTAACGACTCACTCGCTGCTGATCAACGCTGAAAGAGATCTCGTCTTGTCATGGCTTGGAGTACAGACTGTTTTGCTGGACCTTGGAATAAAATATATGATAAACGATTGCACGTTGCATTTCCCTGTCAATCTTAAGAATTACTCCAATATATATATATATATTGATTGAACCTAAACTGAAAAAATTACGGAATTTGAAGTCCTGCTAACCACCATACCGAATATATTGTAATGTCATAATGGTCAATTTCATTACTAAAAAAAATCAATGTTATTTTATTCTTATTCTTTACTTTCCTCTCACAACATTCTGAAGGACACTCAAGATCTTGTAGTTTTAGTAATAATTTACGATTCATAAATGACAAAGTATATGCCAGGCTTCAACACTTTTACAAATGGTTTGTTGTTGGCGACAAAACCAGGATTTTCATTCCACACAAACTGAAACATACATATATCTCTACACCACGATATCCATTTTCAGTGGATCCCACTTCCAACTCCACCCTTACCTATCTGGAATTATATTCGTTAAAAAAATCTCAAAATTTGTTGGAGTGGAGGGTGCTTTTCACTCATCATTGTGTATGCTGGTAATAGACCGGTCTGGCTCTATAGCCCTCAAGTGTGACAGATGCTCCCAGACTACACTCTCTTGTCTTGCCAGTGGTCACATCAAGTGCTTCTCTTTCTTAGCGAACAAGAAAATCTTCTCCATCTGTGCAATGTGTCAAGATCACTAGAACACATAATGCATTGCATGGATTCCACAAGCAAAGATATCTACACTGATCCCCTTCTTGTGCTGGACGTATTGAGAGTCAAGGACTAAATTGATCTTGTCTGACTTTGTCAGACCCTAGAGGATTAGCAACAACAACCACATATGCCAAGAACCCACAAACTAATTAATTAAGGCTATTCTAATATTCTGAAAATTCGAATTATCTCTATTCTAATAAAAAAAAACAGAAAATTAACAGAGAAAAGAATGTATCGTTTTCTTTTAGCTTTTGAATAGAATTCTATACATATTCAGTATAAAATTTTAAAAATAAAAAGGGGATAAATTATTGAATATTTTAATTTCAATCATCCTGCATTTTCCTGATGGACTTCCCAGTGCCGATCCTAGCAGGTGTGCAGCACGCGAGCTGCCAAGACAAGGGGCGGCCGCAAGCCGCATATAGCTCTATCAATTAAACAAAATTGTTTACCATTTCCTCAAAATAAAACATACTAAGTTGAATAAATGTGCTGAGAATTTTAAATAGTTATTGAAAATTCAAAATACCAATTCCCTGATAGCATAGCATAGTTTAAGAAAAATAGAATGTTAGAGCACGGTGTGTTGGTCCACATTGTCCTTTAATGTCTAGTCTACACTCCTCCTTCATTTGGTAGCAAACTTCGTGGCAGAGCCGACAATACCACAATAGAAAAGATTTTCTTGCACATCGGCGGTGCACTATGAACCGATGCTTTACAAAGGTGTTTCAAAAGTGATTTTTACGCTGAAGTTGTTTTACAAAAATATCTAATATGGTTAATATTACCTAAGACATAGGAGTGTTTAAATTCAATATACATTTGGGAAATCAAAAGGTTTCAATTTAATAATAACCTTAAAGTTCAGAAAAACAAAACAGAGGAAGTGGTTTTTTGGAGTTATACTTCTTTTGGGGCGTTAGGGAAAAAGGATGGGGTAAATTGTTCGATGCGCGCGCCCACCGTCACAACACCGATGCGCGCTCACATCCTTGTCTAATGACTTAAAAAGTTATTGAGGGATCTTGGCTATTGGGTGTCTATCGAATTGGCGTGCCCCCCCCCACATGTATTTGATATCTATGTGCTTGTGGTTGGGATAGGGGAGGGCTTGCACACTAAAATATCAGTCCTCCATGTTTTTCCTATGGGGTAGGAAATTTTCTAACAAGCCACTTTTTTGATGCTAGGGGACTGATATTTGGGGGATCGTAATAACTGTTATAAACCATATCTGTTGTGATGCCTCCCCCTCGGTGCATTCATCCCCCCTTTACAGTTTTTTGACCAATATCTCGGCACCCGAGTCTCACAGTCCATTCGGACCTGGCTCATTCGATCCCTCTTTGTCTGCTCTTCCAATTATTATAATTTCTTACTCATAGGGCTATTTCTTCCACAGCTTTTAACTATTTTAAGCTTTTTAAACTTTTTAATTTGTTTAAATTCACAATATTTTGGCTCCTGTTTGAGTCTCGGACTTGATATTTGAACCAACTGTTCCACTCGTCGAGACCCATCCAGTCATCTACTTCATTCCCATTGTGTAGGCATGGGGAGGGCTTAAGCACTAAAATATCATGCTCTCATGTTAATCCTAAGGGGACTGGAAAAAATTTCACCCCTCCCCCAAGGAATTGAGTTTGGGACTTGATTTTTGGAGGTTCGCCATATTTTCGTATTAGCGCGAGCTTTACGTGGAATTGGCCCCCTCCGGTGCTCCCCCCCCTACAGGGCTTCCCCAGCAATAACTCGAATCCTATGCTACCTTAGTCGACCGCATCGGCTGGGTTCGATTGTTCTCCCTATGAGCATCCCAGGAAAAAAAATTTCAGGACATAGCTCCATTTCTTTACCCATTTAACATTTTAAAACTATTTTAAAGTTTTAAATTTTTTTAAATTCCGCGTATCTCCGAGGATTTTTGAGCTTCGTTAATAAAACTCGGATCATAGTTCATCCTCGTCGAGCTCTTTCATTTGTTATAATTAGTGTGTTATCACTAAAATTAGAATCTCCATGTTATTCCTATGGGGTTCGATCTTTCGATGACGTCACGATATTATAGAGATAGAAGGATGAAACTTTGGGATCACCTACTACTCTGTGTATCATTGGGATGTACGTGACCATTTACGTAACAATTGCTTCCACCCCCAGGGGGAGTTAGTTTCGTTTTTCTTTCCAAAGCTAGCGCTACCCCATTTGCAACTACAGACTCCGGACCGGTTCGAATGAATTCTCTTGTGTTTCCCCACAACTAGGCCGAGTTTCGAGTTGGTGGGTGCCCTGCTTCTATTCTATTTTATTGTTTTAAATTTTTTAATTATTTTAAAATGAACATAACTTTTCAGGTGGATGTCTTAATTTTCTCGGGAACGATTCTTCCCTCCAAGACATTTAATATGAGGTCTCAGGTGTCACATTCGGTTCACCTCATCTCCAGATACAGTCTGCCGAACCCCCTACCCCATATTATTGGCCCTATTGTCCCTGTGCCGAGGTGTTTCAATTTATTTAAATCGTGATTATCTCGGGTTTGGCTGGTCCGATTGATTTAAGATTGGTATCGTTCAACTCTGCTTGTGATCGCCTTTCGTCCTTGGCCCAGATTGCCCTACTCAAGATTTTTAAAAAGATTTTTATTTTTGTAGCAATACTTTTTACAATCAATAAAGTACCTATAAGAAGTTGATTAAATTTAAATATTGTTTCTGATATGTTTTTCTAATAATGGAATGGGCAGCACAAAATGTCTTTAATTGATACCAAAGAAGTATAATTTATTACGTGCGTACATTATTAAATACACAAACTTTTTTTTTCTATTTTCATTTTTATTGATGTTTTACTTTTTACTCTAATACAGGTAGATGAGTTCATTACGTCAATGTTCAGTATTAGTCAAAATTGACAAATTTTCTAGAGGGACGACACATAAGTTCTTTGCACACGAGTGGCCGACACCCTAGTCCGGGGTAATGAATCTTTATGGGTCAACGTGCCATTTTTTCTAAAGAAATGCTTAATGAGGTATAGACGTGCCGTCAAATAATTTTGACTTCTGATAATTTTGAAAATAATAAAACTAATTAGTAACAACTCAAAACTCTTTATTCATTACGAAAAAAGGCATTTACTACACTATAGTAGTAAATGTCTTATTTATACGCGTGTAATTGAAATTAAAGTAACAGTGTGACTTTTGTTGGTGCACTAGATGGTAAATAACTTATTATACGATTGTAAGATGTTACTTTTAGTAGAATGCATGCTGAATTGGAGTCAGCTGTAAAACGGTTTCTCTATGCGAGTCTGTAATGTTATTCATCTCTGAAAATTATTCCTCGTAGGCATAAGTAGGTAGGTGAAAATGTCGTTATAATGGCATGAGTCACAGCTTCTTCTTCTTATGTCTGGAATCGAATTCCATGTTTCCAAACTTTCATTACTAGCATTTTTACTATATATAAATTCCAATTTCCTTCTTTCATTAAATTTTTGAATTTATATTGAACTTGACTGGAAATCAATCTGTTGCATTTCAAATTATTCTATTTCCAGCCAGTCGAACTGGGACAAGTTTAATTCATCAAATAAAGTCACATCAGGGTTCATAATAAACTTGAGAGTTTTTGATAATTATTTGAACTGAGAACATCTCGCTGAAAATTCCTTGATTGAAGAATCAATTACGGAAATAAATTCTTCTTTAGCTTTTCTTCGTCTGGTTTCTCATGTTTTTCTAATATTTGATACATTTTTTCCCTAAGATTTGGAAGTACTTGTAGTTTCTTGTAAAAATATCGTTTCTGAAAACATGCAGGCCGCGGTAGACAAGTGGTCAAGCTATCGGATAGTGGCTGGCGAGTCATGAGTTCGAACCCAGTACCACTGAAGACCCACCGTGTAGGGGAGCGATGCACTTTAAATCTGTCGAGAGCTCAAACGTCCTCCCGTTGGTGTGATAGTTAGGAGAGGGGGTGCCAGCTCAGGTGTCGTTCTAGTCACTTGACCATGGTTCAAAATTACGAGGTCCGTCACCAAAAGCCCTCGTGTAGCTGAACAGTGCGACGTTAATATTCATTCACTCACTGAAAGCATGCAGTTTAGCGTCAAAAGCGCTAATGAGATCCCTTATGGCGATTACTTTATAGTGAACTTTGTTATTTTGAACCAAAATGCAAACCATTTTGATCGGTGGCGTGCCCAAAATATTGTGTCACGTGCCATCAATGGCAGGCATGTCACTGGTTCGCCATCCCTGCCCTAGTCCAACAAATCGCGCATGACACTTCAAGGATGCATGCCATAAGTTTCCCAACGCTGGTTTAGAATTCAAATTTTACGAGCTAAGTGGCATAAGTAAGTTAGAAAAAGCGTCAAACACATAATGTTAAAATTGAGCTCATAGACAAACGTTACCAGAAATTCTCGAAATATTTTCTCTTCATAGAAAACCAATCAAACCCTACTATACTGGTTCCAAAAATCTTCACATGCCCAACACCAAATTCAATTATACCTCAAGCCGACAAAACGATTTTTTAAACTTAAACCGCCCTTATATCGACATACAATCAGGCCAGATACAAATATCACAGAAGCTTCGTTTTGCTCTTGATCGGTGGATAACTATCTAGGTAGGTAGTTGTGTCTTCCATTTGACTGTAGCTCAAAATTACGTTAAAAGCCCGCGTGATGTGTGTATTGTCATTTTTCTGCAACGAAAAATTATGATGCATGCTACTTGAAAGCAGAACACAGAAAAGGTCCTTTGATTATGAATTAAAAGGAGCAAAAAGGGTGGTCAAGATTGCCAAGAGGATAGAAGAAATCATACACTATTGGAAATTTGTCGAGTTTGAATATCCACTTAACTTCGGACCATCCGATATTTTATTGTAGTTCACATTATATATATAGTATGCTTAATTTTTATTTACTATAATAGTGGTTAAATAAAATTTGTACTTTAATACTTTATAAAAAAATTCCAGAAAAGGGATAAGAAAATAATTTTAAATCAATAAATGGTCATACTATTAATTGTAATAACTGCAATAACAAATAAAAGCTATTTTATTTATTTAAAATCGATATCACTCCATAAACGAAATTTGCTTCAACCCATTTTCTATAGATGACACTAGTAGTCCTTATTTTTTCCTTACAATTTTTTCCATTATAGCTTTAGATTTAACTATGAAGTATGAACCATTGTTCAAATAAAGCATTTTCTTATTATAGTAAACTTCTCGTGGTGAATTGCGGATTAAACAAGTTAGAATTGTTTAATTTAAAGTCAATCAATTGCCAGTCACACTGAGTTCATAAATGGTTCCTGTTACATGTTGTAAAGATGGCGCTAGTAGTTCATTTTTGGGGCTTAGAATTTTTTTCCTCTACTGCTGTAGATGTTAGCAATAAAGTATGACGTAGTAAAATCATAGCTCAAATTAATATTTTTTTCGATACAGTCCGCTTCACTTACTCGATTGTTGTGATTAAACTAAATTTCAAATATATGACAATCAATTGCCTGCATTGAGGCGGATTAAGGTAGTTGGAGGCTCCTGGCGGTAAAAGGTTTGAGGCCCATGGGCTTAAGAGTCGAAAAACAAAAATAGTGATAAGAGTCGCTTTAAATTCTCAAAATAAAATGTATTGCTATAATAAAACTCATCGGCTAAAGGAAAAATCTGAACTGTACATAAAAAAAATTTAAAACCTTACTTAAGAGCTTACAGTTTGATTTCTCTTTGGCAAATTCATTAATTATTTTCACCATATCTATTTTGTCCAAAACATTTATTCTGTATATAATATGGCCATGTCATTCAATTTCTCTTTTCTCTCATAGTACTTCTTAAATTTTATTTTTAAAACGTTTTAAAACTAAAAAAGATTATTCACCTGATGCATTCGATATCGGTATTGTTGAAAATATTTTCAGAAGTTTTTCTACATTAAGATTTATTTTACATCTCGATAAATATCTGGCGGGGTTTTCATTGTATCTCTGTTTTCTTTTCATTTCTTGTTCCAAGGCGACGTGGTTCGCTGGCCTTTGCACTCATCAAGCTTGGGGCCCCTACCAGCGCTGGGGGCCCCTGGCGGCCGCCATGTCCGACACCCGCTTAATCCGCCACTGCCTGCATTGAATGCATACATACAAGTATCTTTTATAGCTGTCTTTTTTCAGAAAAGTATGTGGACAAACCTTCTTTGAAGGCGCTTAGGTATTGGAGATGTTAAGTGAGAGAGTATGCTACTCGTAACGAACTCGTGTGGCGTATTTTCGTAGTTTTTATGTAATAAAAAAAAAAGAGAAAACAAAACGTGCCATTTTCAACGAATAAACGCACCCAAAGTATTAACATTATGTCGCTCTTCCCGTTACGGAAGTGTCTGGGACATTGTGTATATGTCACTAACGTTCACGCCAGAATCACTACGGATAGCGTCTTGCAAACAAACACAGTGACTTCTGTAAGTGTTGCATTGTTTATATTATTAATTTTTATTTCCATTGAATTAAAATTAATTCTGGTCAGAATGCCTAGAACAAATGCAAAAAGTGGAAAAAAGTTTCGTGAAAGGGGAAAAAAAAAAGGAAAACTGGGGGGGGGGCAGCAAGTCCAGGCGAAAGTCTATATATCACCAGGTAAGTTCTATCGCAGCTTTTATCATCTTTATCCATAAAATTTTAGTGCTGTACACATCAGAGACAGCTGCAATCATTGGATATGATGATGATTAAAAGCTGATTATCTTATAACTGGAGACTTAATGTTAATTTTGCTTCAGAAGAAGCAAAGCCACTCATTGAATTCTTGAAGCAGACATTGAATTTGGCAGTGAATACTGATTCTAGAGAAGGAAAAACAAAATACGGAATCACAATTGATGCAGTTTTCTCACATTTTCTTGATTGACTACAATCGAGGATTTTTATATCCCACTTCAGTTACCACACACACCTATTGTTTCTTTCTTGGAAAATGATGATGCAGAAAATTGAATAAAAATATTTTCATACAATAAATGAAGTTCGAATTTTATTTGATTAAAGTAAGTTCTCTCAGCAGTTTAATATAATTAGATGTATTCCTGCATTTACGGCCAACGTCGCCAAAGAAGTTTCACTTCTATCGCGTGGCTTTCCACGTTTCCTTTTTTTCTTCCATAATGAATGTTTGGATGTTTTGGTGATTTTTAAAAAATTTGCTTTTTGCACAAAGAATTTTCTGGAAATGAAATTTATGCAATATGTGAATAGTTAGAAGTAAATGTCATCTGTTTGTTTTTGTATTGCCAGCAGATGTCGCTGTATTATTTTTCGTAAGCATCTATTTTAGTGTTGGAATCTTTGATACACGATAGTTGTTTTATCACGTTTCTGTGTTTATGTTTTTAAAATAAAATCATTTGTAGGATTTCTTGCTCAATTTGTTTGCATTATTAATAAGATAATTTCAACATTCTCAAAATAAAATTGTGAACATTGACTGATATTAGGGCCCTCTTACAAACACTGTGTTGGGGGGGGGATATTCCACTTTGAATCCAAACCTCTTAAAAAATATTATCTTCAAAATGATTGAAATTTTTATTACTTATATTAAAAGTTATCTTTTCATACTGATTACACAAGTGAGCATTTATTAAAAATAAATACTCAATTAAATACTGAGTGATAGTTCTTTGTGAGGAACTTATTCCTATGCGATGAAAGCGACCTCACTCTTTAACAGAAACAAAGCTATCAAAAAGAAAGAAAATAAAAAGGCAACGGATTTTTTTCTCACTATTGATTTTTAATTAAATATTTTCAATAAATTTAATGGAAGGCACTTTTTAAACTAAACATTCTTTCAGAATTGAATTCTTTTGAGGATATAGAATGCTTTTATTTTCGACAAAAATTCATTCCCTTTTAACAAGTGATCAACTTATATGAATCTGCTAAATGGATTAAGTTATTACTATTTAATTCTGAAAGTGTTTTTAAAAGTTTTACACAAAGCATAATATTGGTATTTTTTAAATTACAGAATAATAAAATATATTTATAAATTTTATCTACTTGCAAATTAATTTTTAAATAGAATGCAGTTTTAAAGTGCTTTATAGTGTGTAATTGGATTTTATATTAATAACATTAAAATTTTGGCTTATCTGTTGGAAACACACATTTCCAAAAACTTGAGAGTTTTTTAGAGAAGAATTCAGCAAGGTAAGGATAAATCAAATGTCAATGAAAGTCTTAAGAAAATTACATTTCGATATAGTATGTATCTGTAGAACGATTGCAACGCTACTAACAGCTGTCTGCCAAGTCTCAACACACACACACAGCCAACTCTCACATTCATAATTTTCACCGCTAAACTTTTCTTTATTTCCAAGACTGTGCTGCACTTGTTAAACTTGTGAATGATACATGTCACGTTTCGTGTACATCAAGTTTTAACTTTGCATCTAGTGGAAATCAATCGAGACTGAAGGTTATTTTTCATGCACATTCGGGTGCTTTTCAGTTTTATCAACAGATGGCGATACTTGTGTATAATTTCTTTTTCATTGAAGACTCATCACATGAAGTAGCAATGTCAGACTGGACAAGCTGAAAAAGTTCTTTTATATCTAATTTTCATTTTTGAGCTTCAGAAGAATTTTCCATTCAATGTAAATGCATTCAGCATATATTATTTCATTAATTCATAACTTTTAATTTGTTATTTACTTTTTATTTATTTGTTTTACTTCTGTAAGTCCCGTGTGATACTCTTGTGGTGTACGAGAATTATTTTATCTTCCCCCCTCTCTCTCTCTATATATAAATGATTTCCTTGAATCGTTAGATCATAAAATAATGACACTTTTAATAGTTTTTGTACAATTATAAGACGTAATTAATGTGCACATTAGCTAGTTATTCGGTTCCAGATACAAATGCTATTCGAACCGAAATTTTGTGTTCAATGCTATTCTTTATTACGATGATGTCTTTCTTGTTTTGCTGTGTGGGATTTATAGGCATACACTTAATTAGGTAAGAATAAATATCATGATGTTTATATGCTAGTCACACACACAAAAAAAACAATTTTAAAGGATATACAAATGTGTAAAATTTATACAGAAATTCCTTACTGAATAGTCATACTTCATAACAATGTGCGATTGATTTAATGTTTGTTTTATTTTTGACACTATACATTTAAAAATTTCTTAAATCTAAGTTTAATTTATAAACGTATATTTGAAGAAATTTAGTATAACTTGTTATATTCTGATTTAGAACATTTAACATGATCATGAAACGAATAGAGGAAATTAAAGATCAAAGTGATTGTATTTCTGTTGATTCAAGTAATGAGAATTTTGAAGATGTGGTTTGTTTGTTTGATAACATCGATGTATTTGTTAAAAATGAAGATACAGAGGGTGTAAATGAAACCACTGAGGCAACACCACATATTGCAACAAACACCTATGAAGTAAAAGCTGGACCTTCTAACGAAGCATTGATTTAGAAAACAGAAAAGTAAAACTTTTAATTTATATTTGAATCATGTCAGTACAGTGATTAAAATTCAATTGTGTGATATTTGTTTTATATTTACAAATTTATTTATTTACTTTTAAGGATGATAAACCGCAATCTACTAAATGGTGAGGATGATTTGAGGCCATTCCAACATAAAAAAATTCCTCTGGAATCATTTCCAGAATACTTTGTTGAAATTTTTGGGAAAAGGTTCCATGAAATATTGAGAAACAATAGTTATGCCAACGAAAAAATTGTTTTCCTTTCGATTTTAATTATTTTTTAAAAATTATCTACACTTGTGCTGGATTAGAACCCGCGACCTATGAGTTCGTAAGCACGTAACATACCACTAAACAAAAGAGATCACTTCTGAACAGGGGCTGTTACTGCCTAACTTAGGTACCGCCACAGCATAATGATTACGCCTCTGCACTTTCGTCTACGAGTTTCTTATAATATATAACCCTTCCCATAAAAGCAGTTTGTGTGTACTCTATTGAACACATGCATGGGTGATACCACGAGCGTAGCTAGTTTTGAGTGGGCCCTGCATCAAAATTCCTTCGGGGCCCCTTTTCAGATATAACAGCCCTGTTAGTGGGACTGTAGTTATACATATTGTCCTGTAGCTAGGGGGCCCGTATCATTGATACGGCAGTGGCTACGCCCCTGGGTGATACCGATTTATGTGATGGATGCTTTTAGTTTACAATGTTTGTAGCATTCATGCAAAAAAGTGGCCAACAAGAGTCTTCACCCATTTTGAAGATTTAGAAACTTCTAATTGTTGGATTATGTACATAAGGAATCGTAAGGGAAATGAAATTCTCCGTAAAGGTAGACAATCTTTCCTTCAATATCATATTCAAATTGCCCAGGTATTGTTGAAATAAGACGGGAAAACATGATACGCCTCAACGCCGGAGAGATTTCGTAAAATTTCATCAGAAAATTACACAGATGATAAAGCTGCATGAAAACAGCGTAAGATTGTTTCACGACCTTTTCCCGACGTTCGATATGACAGAATCGGACCTTTCCCCTGATTTATGAGTGAGAAATTTTGATTCAAATGTAGATATGAAGGTTGTAAATCTCAACCTCGTGTTTTTGGGCTAAATAACGATTAGACGCAACACCTCCAATTAACAGCAATAACTCCCACGCGCTCACCATACAAAAATCGTTCGCCTATCTACCGACTCACTGGTGGGGGAGTAGTGTAGCAGTCTTTAACCAGTTACAACTTCCGGACAAGGGTGATCACTTCTGTCTAGTAGTCATGCTACGGATCCATGAGGTCACGGGTTCTATCCTCCTCAGAAGTTTAAGAACCACTGAAGTAAAAATTAGTGAATTAGACTGTTCGCTTCAAAGACCATACGCTTCAGAATTTTATGCTAGTTGCTGTTTAATAATTTTTTTTAAAAAATTACATTTTAAATCAGTTGGATCCTAAAAAATAAATAAGTAAAAGTTTTCTTCACATAGTTCCTTTGTTTAAAAACAAACATCCTGTGCTTACTTAACTTAATAATGATGCAAAGTTTTCAATAATCCATTCTTATCCCATTCTGAATAATTAAATTCCAGGACCATAAATCAACAAAACTAAATGATTCGTGTAAGTATTTATGAAAAGACAAAAAATGAAGGAAGAAAAAATATGCAATATTCTGAAATCACAAATCGCAACCATTTTATTATATTCTTATTTCTGTAAAAAAAAATTTTTTTTGCTTTTAAGAATTATTGTTTAATTTACAATTTCCGGGCGAATATAAATATTTACTAAAACTAAGCTCTGTAGCACAACTGGCCTTAGCATGGGCGGATGTCGAAGCGTCTGTGATCAGAAGATCCCAAGAGTTTAGTCCCCAAGCAAGCTTGGTACTCATTTATCGACCCACAGTTGGGATAAAAGGTTGAGTTAACCTTACTCATCCAACACTTAAGGAATCCTACTCAAGTGTCGGAACAGCCGGAGAATTGAACTCGCACCTATGGCGTGATTCGCTACACTTCGACCACTGGGCTTCAAAAACATTATTGTACACTCATCTTAAGATGATTACATTTTATTTAGCTCGAGCGTAGTCAGTAAAAAGAACGAAAAACGTATATTGTAGTAAAAAATAAAATCAAGAATATTAATTTATATAAATGAAGTACGATGTTTTTTAAAAAAACGAGTATAAAAGTTCTTTTTTAAATACTTAACATACTGCGGGAATACTTTAAAAATTTTAACATGATAAAAGGTAGAAATATAAAATGGTTTCAAGAGCCAAAACATTATGACCACCTGTCAATAACGAGTTGGCCCATCTTTGGCGCGCAACACAGCTTCAACCCACCTTGGTAAGAATGCCACAAGTCCTTAGTCGATGGCCGGAGGTAGATTGTACCAGATGTTTAAGCAACGGTCACGCAAATCCAAGATATTGCGAATTGGTGGTCTTTGAACTCTGAGCTGCCATCCCATGATATCCCAAATGTGTTCTATCGGATTGAGATCTGGTGAGTTAGGCGGCCAGGACATTAACTGGAATTCAGCATCATGACTCCAACACAATTTTAGCCTTGTGACACGGGGCATTGTCCTGTTGGAACATTCCATTTCCAGCTGGAAAAACAGAGGCCATGTAAGGGTGCAACTGGTCCGCACTGATGATCAGATATCCTGTAGCTTTCATGGTCTGCTCTACCACAACTACGTGTCCCAGAGACAAAGCATAATACCGCCATTACTAGGTGCATCACCTACTGTACAATGAGGGAGCAACTGTTCGCCTGGAACACGGCGGCAAGGCCATCGGCGTTATGATTGACCAAACCGTGATTCATCTGACCAGGCAACTCTCTGCCACTGATCCATGGACCAGTCGCGAAGTTCCCAGGCCCAGCGCAGGCGCAATTGGCGATGACGCTTGGTGAACAAAGGCACTCGAGTGGGACGTTTGCTGCGTAGCCCCATACCCAAAAGTGTGCTCCGATACTATTCTACTTGGCCCTGCATTGTATTGGGCTGTCAGCTGAGCCACTGTCTGGCTCCGGTTTTGCTTCACCATGCGAGACAGTCTGCAACGATCTTTTTCTTCGATAGCGTGTGGACGTCCAACACCATGTCGTCTACTGCTGGCTTCACCGTCATTCATCCACTTTGCATAAGTACTAGCAACTGTAGATCGTGAACAACCCACGAGTTGTGCAGTTTCGGAAATACTTGTTCCGTGCCTTCGAGCCATTACAATCTGCCCTTTATCAAAGTCGCTTAGATCTGCAGTCTTTCCCATCACACACAGTAGTAAGTGAAAGAATGATTCTTCAGACTCTCCAGCAACAGTTAAATACCACTTCCACCTGATCCCGTGCCTTCCACGTCATCCAGGCGAGTTCATTGCAAAATGTAAGGGTGGTCATAATGTTTTGGCTCTTCAGTGCATATATATATAAACAAACTGCCATTAAAATGAATCTGATAAAAATATTAAACATAGTTTGCCGTTTTTTTTTTTTTTTTTTTTTTACAAGTTTGAAACGATTTTAAGCAAAGAAAATATTGTTTTAAAAAATTGTCGTACTTTAAATATTTTTTTTGTAGTTAAAATTATCTCGCTGAAATTTGAAACAATATGCATTTTTAATTTTTTTGGAAAAAAATACTAAGAAATGAAAATTTGTGAGTATCATGGGTTTTAAGCTATTAGCATTAGTAAGAGCAAAAAAACATGCATCAATTGAACATTATTTCGATACGAAACGTTTAATTTTAATTTTAATTTTTTTAAAAAATGGAGAAGGGAAATGGTAAAAGAAAAGATGCACCAAAAACATAAAACATTTTCACATATATATATTATTTTTATTGAAGCTACATAAACACCACTTGAATATAAAATCTAAACTTCTCTTCACAGGAGTGGATCGAGACAGCGCTTTTTAGCCCTGAAAATTTTTTTTATACAATGATAGCGCCATCTGTTGTCCTAAATATTATTTATTTTTGTGAAAATATCTCATGATTATGTTCGAAACCTCAGTTTAATCTGCAATTAATTTAGAAAATGAAAAATAATTTATTATATAAAAAATAAATATGACTGAAAAACCCAATTTTTGGATTTTGTAATTTCATTAAAATATCTATACTTTTGCTTTGCGTGAAAAAAATTTAAGCATACAAATATTAGAAAAATAACCTAAATTTTTAATAATTTATAGTATAAAAAATAAATATGACTGAAAAAGCCAAATATATTGGAATTTGTAACTTTCATTAAAATATCTACACTTTTGCGTTGCGTTAAAAAAATTTAAGCATAAAATATTAGAAAAATAACCTACATTTTTATATAACATGTAAATTAATTCAACTACATTTAAATTCTATTCTTTTTTCAAAGGAATTAAGTAATATGTCTACTTACGAAGTAGTTTTTTAAAAGTACCTTTTAAGAATAACTTTCTCAATATGTATTAATATTACATGTCAATAATGAACATGTATTAATATTATATTAATACAACATTTGAGCTATTTTTTTAAATGCACACATTACAATATATTGAAATCAAATATAATCACCAGGATATCATATTTTAATTGCATATTTATGCCAATAATTAAATGATAAGATGAGTAATCTTGTGGTAACAAATGCTATCAATATTTTGCAAAATTTTATGTGGAATTGAAAAATTTATTTTCAGTCATGTAAAATTAAAATAGTGTTTTAATGTAAAACATACATTGGAAAATAACATATTAAAAATTATGGGCATTGTAAGTTTTTGTTTTATATGCCTTAACAAATTTTAAATGCATTTTTCTCAGAATTTCAGTTTTGAAGGTATAAAAGTTCTAATCCCTAAGATTTTTTTTCTGTTCATCACAGAGCAGTGAAATTTTTTGAATATACTCCCAAACGTATGTTCTATAAAATTAAGTATGGATTTAAGGCTAAAATCTCAAAATAATTATCTTTTTTTCAGGTTTTTTTTAGAAAAATTATTAAAAATCAACAAGGGAATAGATTTTTAAATCCATACTAACTTTTCTTTGCAATAATCTAAAAAACATAAATAACTTTAAAAAACTAAAATTTTTTAAAAAATGAACATTTTAAAAAATAAAAAGTAACATTTTCAAAAATAATTGACAACTAGTTTTTCATGTAATTGAAAAAATAAAATTATATCAAAACATTTGTCTCGCTTGTCTATAAAAATAGATATTGCAACACTTTTCATTAGGTATAACAAGAAATATAAAAAAAACAATTAAAAAACAAAGCAAAAAATAACAAGAAATCAAAAGTAAAAATTATCCAAAATGTAAATAAAATGCGATAAGAACTTCAGCAAAAATCATTCGACTAATACAAAAATAGTATTGGACTATTCAATTATTTTAGTTTCCCTATTGTATAACAGATGGCGACAGCATTGTATTCAAAAAAAATTTCGGTTTGCATAAGCGCTGTCTAGATCCACTCCTCTCGTCATGGTGCTGATCCAATAACTAAAAAAAACAACAAGGCTTGTTTTGTGCTGCCATCTACCGAAATATACCAGTACTAAACCTGATTCTCTGTAATGATTATAAGGTTAAAAATTAAGGTTAATTTCTACCAATAAGTTTCTAACCAATAAACTTTTTCAGATATAGTAGAAATAAATGCAATGAACTTGAGTAATATCAATGCCGGTTTATCTATTGGGTGCTTGGGTCGGGCGCCCAGGGCCCGGGTAAACTATTGTCTGGTTATAAATTTCGATCCTCCAGTGCCTAGGAGGCCCGCAGATCTGCGCCTAGGGCCCAAAATGAACTTAAATCGGCACTGAGTGACATATTTTTCACAAAAAATAATTATTCCTACAATCATAAACTCACAATTATGATTTTTAAAAAAATAAAACATTGATTCAATGTTAAATAATTTTGGTGTTTATTGTATGATAAAGTAATTTTGGTAGTGATTTTGTGTAAATGGTAATAAAGCTAGTATCTTGTATGGCGGGAAGTGAGTATCTATTTAAGGTTTATTCCACGCCATATAAATAGTAAAATGACTGCTAAATAATGAAGAGTTTTAAAAATCTAAAAAACACACTTTTATGGCTAATCGAACTAAAAATTTAAAAAATAATTCTTAGTATAATACTACAATTATTTACGAGAAAATTAATGTCATTGGGGTAAAAGCGTGAGGTGCTCTAAATCAATTCTCCTAATTTCTTACTAGTTCTATTCCGAATGCTGAGTTAGTGTAAAGATGTAGTACAAAACACCCCACGCTTTTACCCCAATGACATTAATTTTCTCGTTAATAATTTTAGTCTTATACTAAGAATTATTTTTTTAATTTTTAGTTCGATTAGCCATAAAAGCGTGTTTTTTAGTTTTTTAAAACTATAAATTATTTTTCATTTTTTTAGTTCGATCTACAATAAAAGCATGCATTCTCAGTTTTTTAAACTATCATTTATTCATTGATGAATAAATCTTAAATGTGTCATTTTTTAGAATCTTGAATACCCATTGGCATTCTATCAGTGCGTCGATACAGTCTGGTTTGCAAAATGTAGGATTAGCCAATTGAAGGAAATCTGCAAGAGCTAAATTTCAAATACTTCATGCGGAAGAAGGTGTTAAGTCAATGATATTTTTCACTAAAAAGAGCTCAATATTCTCTGAAACTTCCATCAGTATTAAACATAAGAGTACACTCTTTGAATCGAAGAGTTTGTGAGAAATTCTTTAATCCGGTGAGAGAGAAACCTCTAAATCAATTCTTAGCTCTTTTGGTAAAATGAAGCAATGAATGATGCTTCATTTCACAGATCTGACAAGAGAATTTAGAAAACATACTTCATATTAGAGTTTAACGGTAAGAACAGTGCTTCTCAAACTTTCAACATTTGCGATCCAATTTTCAGTCATAATTTTCATCCCTCATACAATAACAATGCAATAATAACGTACTTCAATGCTAAAGCTACAATGCGATTTTAATATTATACACTACACATATTATCAACATATGTACTATATTTTGTATATGACAAGCCCATGGAAATCACTAGTAATTACTAAAATTTCTTTTAATTTAATATTAATACTTTTTGACACACAGATACATTTGTAAGTTTCTTATATCAATGTGAATATGTATATTATTTATTTATCACGTAAGAAAGTATTTTGTTTTACTTCCTTTCGGTAAATTAATAACTATTTTAAATATTTTATTTTGAACTTTTCGATGTGCTCCCCCTCCCCACATGTGGTTATCATGCCTCTCCCTAAGGAAGGCGCGCCTCACAGCATGAGAAACGCTGGGTTATAACATAAATATTTTGTTTCACATGCATGAGTCTTTTATTTTTTATTTCCATCTTCAGAAAAACTACACAATTGTTTATATTATGTTAAGGAATTGCTGACGCGAACGTTTTCGCTTTTATATGGTTGTAACAATCTTTTAATCGCCAAATCTGAAAATGGGTTCTGGAATTAGTCGCTAAATCTGCAAATAGTATATGTGGAATTAGTCGTCAAATCTTGAAATGGTATATAGAATTCATTGCCAAATCTGGAAACGGTACAATGAATTAGTCGCCAAATCTGAAAATCGTTATTTCTGATGTCCTGAGATCAGGATAATGAAAAAAAATTTCGAAATTATTGTATTGTCATCGGACCTGGACAAGTGTGCAAATTTTCGAATTAATCTGACCTTTTAAAATAGGTGAAAATCGAGTTCAAAGATTCCGTTACATGCAAGTGAAACTTATAAAAGCGTGTTAAAAAAGGTTAAACATATATTTAATTTACTGCATTATATAATATTATAATAATTACTAATTAACATGGGAATTGAATAAAGGCAAAGCACGTCTTTCCTCGTGCGAGTCAGAGAGAGAAGTGAGTGCGAGTGTCCGAAAGAAGACAGGTGTTTTGAGTGTCCGTTCATATCAGTTCACTTCTCTCTGCTCGCAAGTTGGTTCCAGTTAAGACGAATCAGGTGGGTGCCGAGGCACACCACATCTTGGTTTCAAAAATGAATTTTAAAAACATCATATTCATTAAACATTTCTGCTTATTTTGCAGTCTTTTATCCCTTTTTTGTAAAGCATTTATACTATTTTAAGGTATTACATAATGCATCGATAGAAATTTTATCATGACAAAAAAAAAAAAAAACTGAAAATGAGGCGGGTGAAACACATACCATAAAGCCTTATAGAATACTCTCCAGTCTTTAGAAATTAGAAGCTTGAAGTAGAATTTGAACTTGAAGGAGCTTTAAGTCGAAATTAAATGTAAAATTGAATGTTTGTTCTTTATAATAGTGGCCGCCAAACTTTTTGACCTCACGGAACAGTAAATTCATAATTTAAATCCCGCGGACCACTAATAGGAATTTAAGTGTTAAATATATTTATTAAAAATTGTGATCGAAGAACACATAAAATGTACCTAGTTATAATAAAATGAAAGTATTAATTGTTATCAAATTATGAAAACTTTATTAATATACCATAATTAAATAAACAAAAACTGTAAAAACAAAACAATTAATTTTAGCATTATATATTCCTAGCGAGTGATGGATGTTCATGCTTACTCGAAATAAGGTTATGGATATTTGGATCCAATGTTGTTACTGTAAGACGGAGAACTGCATCTATTTCAAGCTGAGATCGGGACCGTGTTTTGATGGCAGTGGCAGTTGAGAAGTCATTTTTACTTAAATAAGTTGTGGAGAATTGAACAGAATTTTCATCGCATTTTCACTTAGAAATGGGGATTTACTTTTTATGGAAAGACAAAACTGAGATCTTGATAAGGATGAATGAGACATTTAAATTTGAGAGTTTTGTCGGAAGATAGGTCGATGAAGCTTTCTTTTAGATGCACACTTAAATTAGTATATCCTGAATTTTCTCTCACTGAAAACGGATCTATTATCTACATATTACCATGTCTGGTATCTTCATTCTTTGGGTAATAACAAGCAAAAGAATCTGTAAGGGATTCCAAGTGCTTAACTAGAGTTACTACTTACTGGTTAACATCATTTTCCTTCATGTATTCATCAAAGAAAACATTTGCAGATCGTCTTCAGCCAACCAAGTTTGCCACACAGTAATATTTTCTTTTGAAGCGCATCTATTTTACTTATTAGTGTGAACACGTCCTTAAGTTGACCTTGCAGGGATATGTTTAGTTCATTTAACAGGGAAAAATATCTGCCAGGTATGCAAGCTTTGCTAGCCATTCATTGTTGAACAAGAATTTTTGCAATTTCGGTTTATTTTGTTCCCGGAAAAATAATTTGACTTCTTCCCGCAAGGTGAATTATCAGGTCAGTATTTTGCACCTCGACAGTCATCTCACCTCAGCAGGACGAAGAAGATGAGTATACTCGGAATCCATTTCTCCACAAAGTACCTCAAATATTCGAGAACTGAGTGCTTTGTGTCGAATATCTTTTATAATTTCAATGACATTTGATAATATTTCGTGTACTTCTGGGGAAATTATTTTGCTGTAAGTTGTTCACGATATATAATGCAGTGTATAGATAAAATGTCTGAGTGACCAACATTTTTCACCTTTGCAGCAATACCTGAAAGACGTCCAGTTTTATTTACGACACCGTCTGATTTTTTTCCCCAGTCAATTTCATGTTCCCGGAAATAACTATTAAGAGCTTCAAAAATCTCAGAGCAGGTTATTCTACCCGGCAAATTAAGCGAACAAAGTAGTTCTTTATATAGCTCTCCTTCTACTCAAATCTCACAAAACAAAGAAGGAGTGCTTTGTTTGTAATATCCGTAGATTCGTCTAGTTGTATTGGAATAAATTGATGATTTTTTCATCATTTTTATTATCTGATTTTCATTGTTTTCGGCCATATCTTCGATTCTGCGCTTGGTAGTATTAGCAGATATAGAGGGATTACTTTCAATTTCTGAACAGCCTGCGTTCTCAAAATCTGTTCACAGTCTTTTAACATGCGAGTCTTAGTTAATTCTTCTCCAATCGTGTAAGGCTTTTTGCATTTCGCTATCTGATTTGCCATGAGATAGGAAGCCTTTTTTTTTAGTAATGATTTATCTACCATGGTCATTTTTCTTAAAACAATAACGGGCTTTTTCATATTTTCATGCTTTCTTTTAAAATATTCTATCAGGTTTTTTTTTTATAAATCCGAGTGTTTTGAATTCAAGTGTCTTTGAAGTTTAGAAGGTTTTAATGCATCGTTACATAAGCTTTTAGAACATACAGCACAAAGAGGCCATGGATCCAGCTCATTGTCAGGTTCTTTAATGAATTCAAATTTTAAGTAGTAGGAATATTTTTTTCTTGACACATTGCGATTTTTTTTTCTTCTCTCCACCTCTCGTTCCAACGTTTTTCCTAATGGTGCCTGATGAAGACTGTGGAGAGTCTGATTTATTGATCAGTTCATGGTTAGGTGAAGTACTATTAATGTTATCACTATCGTTCTCAATACTTTTTGAATTACTAAAGAAATGCACAATATTCTTTTGCTTTTTGAAGTATAACTTCTTTGCTCACGGAGTGAATGGGAAATTTGCCCAGTTTTGCGTAACAGTGAAAAAGCGAACGGAAGTAGTGATCCCCCCTCCCCCCCGAAACGTCGTCATGGGGAGATAGCGTGCGGGGGGGGGGTTCACAACGGGACTTACGTCATATCCGTGAAAAAGTTGGACGATTGCTATGGTGGTATAGAGTGGGGCATCTTATATTTGGACTGAAGGCGCTTAGGTATTGGAGATGTTAAGTGAGTATGCTACTCGTAACGAACTCGTGTGGCGTATTTTCGTAGTTTTTATGTAATAAAAACGTGCCATTTTCAACGAATAAACGCACCCAAAGTATTACCATTATATCGCTCTTCCCGTTACGGGAGGTGGCCGCGGTAGCCGAGTGGTCTAGGCATTGGATCAGGGCTAGCATGTCATGAGTTCGATTCCAGTACCACTGAAGACCCACCGTGTAGGGGAGCGATCCAAGTTAAATCTGTCGAGAGCTCAAACGTCCTCCCGTTGGTGTGGTGTGGTAGTTAGGAGAGGGGGGTACCAGCTCAGGTGTCATCCGCGTCACTTGACCATGGTTCAAAGTTACACGGACCGTCCTAAAAGCCCTCGTGTGGCTGAACAGTAGGGCGTTAAAATTCACTCACTCACTCACCCATTACGGGAGTGTCTGGGACATTGCGTATATGTCACTAACGTTCACCCAAGCATCACTACGGATAGCGTCTTGTAAACAAACACAATGACTTCTGTGAGTGTTGCATTAATTTTTATTTCCATTGAATTAAAATTAATTTTGGTCAGAATGCCTAGAGCAAATGCAAAAAGTGGAAAAAAGTTTCGTGAAAGGAAAAAAGGAAAAAAAGAAAAAGAAAAACTAGCAGCAAATCCAGGCGAAAGTCTATATATCACCAGGTAGTTCTACCGCAGCTTTTATCATCTTTATCCATAAAGTTTTAGTGCTGCACACATCAGAGACTGCTGCAATCATTGGGTCCGATGATGATTAAAAGCCGATTATCTTAACTGGAGACTTTAATGTTAATTTTGCTTCAGAAGAAGCAAAGCTCCTCATTGAATTCTTGAAACAGACACTGAATTTGGCAATGAATACTGATTCTAGAGAAGGAAAAACAGTATACGGAACCACGATTGATGCAGTTTTCTCACATTTTCTTGATTGACTACAATCGAGGATTTTTATATCCTACTTCAGTTAACACACACCTATTGTTTCTTTCTTGGAAAATGATGATGCAGAAAATTGAATAAAAATATTTTCATACAATAAATGAAGTTCGAATTTTATTTGATTAAAGTAAGTTCTCTCAGCAGTTTAATATAATTAGATGTATTCCTGCATTTACGGCCAACGTCGCCAAAGAAGTTTTACTTCTATCGCGTGGATTTCCACGTTTTTTTTTTTTTTTTCCACTCATTATGGGTTTAATTTATTTGAATCTAAAATAAAAACGAGAAGAAATTGAGAAAAGTCAAACTAATTTTAAGTTAGAACATTCATTAAGTAAAAATTGCTTGCGTTTTTTTTAAGGCTGCCTTCGCATAATGTTAAAGAATAGAACCCAAATTTGGAATCATTTTTCAGATCTAAAAGTACTCAAACATTAATTATTATATTATGGCTTCGCTATCCTACAGAGAACAGCATATTTTGTTATACTACTCATTTTTACCCGAGTTGACTGTAAAATGCGTTTCACATTTTTTCCCCCTCTTACACCGTATCACTAAATAAGCTTTCATTTTACATGCTAAAAGGAAAAATTATTTATTTATGAAATACTTGAAGTCTTAAAAACTGTTACAAACATATGTATGAATTTTATAATGCTGCAAATTTTCAAGGAAATTGATACTCTTTTCGGTTGGAAAATGTACTTCATGTTTAGTTAAGGTAGTAGCGCACACAGGAATTTTTCAACGGGGGGGTTGGAAGTCCATCACACATTCTCGTATTATGCTCCAATACTCCGCCTAACTTATTTGAATTTTTTTGATTTTCGGGGGGGGGGGGAAACAGTAAAAAATTAATTGTTGAATAAGTAATTAGTATTAATTAATAAAATTAACTATTAATAAAAATACTTTCTTAAATTTTACCTAGTATATACATAGGACTATAATCAATCGAAAAGAAATCAAGGGTTTGGGGGGGTTCCGGATCCGAAGACCCCCCTTGTGTCCGCCGCTGGTCCCGTAATATAGGTGAGAACAGCCTTAAGAAATGATGTTTTAATCATCTAGTTTAGAAGAGGTGGATTAAGTGGGAAAACTTAAATAGTGAAAAGAGTCGCTTACTTTAAATTCTCAAAATAAAATGTATTGCAAAAAAAAAAAAAAAAAAAAAAAAAAAACTCATCGGCTATATATAAAGAAAAACTTTAACTGAAGAAAAAAATTAAAAAACTCACTTAAGAGCTTACAGCTTTGCTATACAGTTTGATTTCTCTTTGGCAAATTCATCAATTATTTTCACCATATCTGTTTTGTCCAAAACATTTTATTCTGTATATAATATGGCATGTTGTTCACTTTCTCTTTTCACCCAAAGTACTTCTTAAATTATTTTTAACACGTTTTAAAACTAAAAAAGATCATTCATCTGATGCATTCGATATCGGTATTGTTAAAAATATTTTCAAAAGTTTTTCTACATTAGGATTTCTTTTGCATCTGGATAAATTTCTAGCTGGGTTTTCATTGTATCTTTGTTTTCTTTTCATTTCTTGTTCCAATGTGGCGAGGTTGGTTTGTCACTGGTCAAGCTTGGGGCCCCTGGCGGCCACCAGGTTCGACACCCGCTTAATCCGCCACTGTAGTTAAGTATTAAAAAAAACACGAAATATGCAGGGTGTATAGAAAAATAAGATTAAAATTCAAAAGAAAATTAATTGTATTATATTAATAAAAATTTAAAATCCCTTTTTTAGATCCCCGAAAACAAACTTTGAATTAACTTCTTAATAAAACATAATGAACTGTGGTATCGTGACAGAGTAGGTAATACAGCTAATTGTTAAAAATCACTTTATTTTTGGGTTAAATAAATATTATCTAGATTACACTATTGTACACCTTCCTTTGTTTTATGGGAAGACAAAAAATAGTCACACGTGCAAAAGTTTCGTCAGGGCTGCCAAGCTGTAGTGCCGCTTATATTCTCCGCTTTCATTCGACGAGCTTCGAAATCCACAAGTGGAATACCACCATTTATTGGTACTGAGGGCGCTCGTCCCACAATTTTTTACTCCAACATGATTAGGAAACGGGAACAGCGAGTCTTTTTTTTTTCCTTCTCATTCCGAATCGACCCTTTTAAACTCCAGGGGCAGGTCACCTTCACGCCTCTCACCAACTCTTATTGGTGACCACAAATTTTGCACGCGCTTCATTTGCACTCCACTGATGTTGACCGAACAATGGCCCGGTTCCTTCTGATTTCCCGTGACAAAGGCGTGTATCTAACATCTGTAGGTCATAATTCGTTCCGGTTTACTTTTCGCCAAGGGCTGCTTCTGCGACATTCCTTGGCGTCAGAACTTTCTCTACAGATTGTCTCTGTCAAGGGGGCCAACACAAAAGGACTATGTCTCGTCTATTGAGTGTTCGGACAAACAGGCGTCTATAAATCAGGAAGTAAATAAAAGATAAAGGACTACAAAGCCATTCTCACAAACAATTCGCATGTGTTTTGCCTCCAGCGTAAAGGGCGAACCACCGGTACCTTTTATATAGACATAATGTTCCGGACAGTCAACTGACCCTCCATATGTCAATCTTGACATGTATAGAAGGGTGTGAGTTCTGCTAATGAGCAGAGGTTACAGAACATAACTGACGACTGGCTTAGGTATTCTGAACTGTGGCCAGTGATGAGGACGATTTGTTGAATTGGTATTTCCTTCTCTTTATTTCCACACCGACCGCAACATGGAAAGACTTTGAGTCCCATTCTTTTAAGTGCAGCAATCTCTAGATTGCACGGAAAAATTAATTTTTTGTGGAATATTTTTAAATTTTAAAAATGCTATATTGTAAGCAGATTTCATGAAAAATTGAGAAATTTCCTTGAAGAAAAAAGTGCTTTGCGTGTAGTTCCACCTCTCGTATATTTGGCGAAGGTAATTTTAAGGCTGGCTTCGCTTTATGTTAATGAATAGGCCCCGAATTCGGAATATTTTTAGCGCGTTTTTCACGTAGTGGAACAAAAGCGCTATTAGGACGCAAATTTCGTCTTCGTTCCATATTTTGTCGTACCTTTTTCTCAGCCAATAAGCAACCAATTGACCTCGGGTTTTCGGCATTTGGTCGCATTTGTGCCCTAGATGAGCCGAATCATATTTAAATTTTCCCATAGTTTTCCCGAATTTCGCTAGATTTTGCTTTTTTATAGTGCTGATACAGATTTGTATCATTATTTCTTTTCAGCTCAATAGTAGTACATTTAGAGGAGTGGTACAGTACACTACTTTCTGTTAGTAAAAAGTTCATTAGTTGCATTATTGTAAAATACAACATGTGAAAAACGCGCTAAAATTACTTGGCCATGTCAATGATTGATATCTTGTTTCAGATTTAAAAGAACTGCAGCATTAATAGCACATTCTGGATTCACTATCCTATACAAAGCATCATAGTCTATCGTAGTCTTCATTTTTATCGGAGGCATAAAATGTGTTTTCGATTTTTTTTTTTTTTTGTTGCCTATATCGTAATACTAAATGAGCCATTCAATTATATGTTAAAATGAAAACCTATTTATTTACGGGATATTTTTAAATTTTAAAAACGCTATATTATAAATAGATGTATGAATTATATAAAGTTGCAAATTATCATGAAAATTTAGACATTTTTCTGTCTGAAAATGTGTTTTGCGTTTAGTTCAGACTCACACATTTGGCGAAGACAGACGTGATTGGCTGGGCGAAGAAAAAAAACGAAGAGAGGAGAGAAAAAAAGAAATAAAATCCACTGCATGTATCAGTGTAATGCGCATTCTGAAAGCACAATTGAAATAATAATTATTATTATTCTAATTATTTTATTTTTATCACTTTATAGTTGTGTCAACTATGATTAAGCCTGATATCTTCTACTTTTTTGAAGAGAGTTATTTAATAAAATCTCAATCGTCTATGTCAACCCCCAAAATATTTTCTTTCTTTTCGAAGTCATATAACTAACAATGCGTCATGTTTCCCTTTCAAAATTAACTGAGTTTTAGATTTGGTGTAAAATCTGCCATTGTTTCACATAAATATGTAAAATTTAGCTGCATTGTTAAATTGAAATAAAATTTAAAAGATTACATTTTTTTTTTGATACAGGTTTTAAACCAGGGGTCTGCAACCTTTTGGTGTGGCGTGACAAACCAATCTACCAATAGGATTCAGCGTGCCACTCAGTAGGACATTTTTTAAACAATTCTGTTAACGCGGTAATGTACAGAGTTAGAGAATATAGAGGTCACTAATATAGATTTATTACAAATTAATTTTACATCATTAAAGGATATTCCTTAACATGCAAATAACCAACATAAAATATAACTATTTCTTCAACAAAAAATTAAAATTGTTTATATATTAAGTATTTTCAAACATATTTATTAAAATAAGAAATAGACAACATAAAATATATGTATTTCTTCATTCTAGTTAAATAAAAAGATAAATAAATTTTAATGCGAACCTAGTGCTTGCACCGTTCTACACTTTCATATCACAAAATCAAGGGTATAATGTGTGTTACGACCCGCATGTGCAGAGGGTGCTAGTAGTCCTCTTTGTTTACGTTCTCGGTATACATGTAATCAACCCAAGGAGCGGACGTACCAACCGTCGTTCAATAAACCATCATTATTTAAAGTATACAGTCCGCGCTCTCTTTGCTTGAGTAGATATAAGTTACACATAACTCAAAGTCTGCTCATAACCAGTTCAATACATTCATAGAACTACCACTCCTTTTGTGGTCATAATTCTCGCTATCGCACCCCACCCAATGTGTTACTTGCAATTTGACACAATTCTGAGCATTTGATTATTAAATAATTTCTTTGCGGACTCGAAATATTTTTCATACGAGGAAAGATGTTTTATGAGTGTAGAACCAAAACTGTGTGTGGAAAGCAGAGTACATCCAATTTTCTCTCTTCAAACAATTCAGTCTCTTCAGCAGTGACATTCAATAATTTACAAAAGAGCTGTAAATTTATTCTTCAGTTATGTATCAGATTCTTTCAAAAAATTATTTTAATGTTTATAATTCTGAAGATGTTTGTCAAATAAGGTCCATTACAAATTGATCAACTTCCATCCACTCAAAAATTGACAAATTTGTTGAGTAGTGCAGAGTGTCACTGAGAATTATACCACGTGACATAGGTTGCTGGCTGACCCCTGTTATAAACCATTTCTTATGGATAATTCGCAACAAAAAGTATAAACACATTAGCTACGTAACTGTTATTTAATCTATCAAATTTGACATTTTTTTTTGTTTCCCAACATTAACTTTTATAACCATCCAAAAATATTCAAATTAAACCCCGAAAAAAAACCCTTGTACATCATGATGTTTTACGCAACAGACCGTATTTTTGGCTTTTTGAAACGAAAATATTTCATGGAAATAACATCTTAGGATGCAAATATCAACAGTAAAGCCTAAACATAATACAAAAAAATGTAGCATTTGTTTTCATTGACAAAAACAAAGTTATTTGTTAGAGAGGGACGTTTAAATTTAGTTTGTAGTGATCATTCAATCAGCATTGTTAATTAATAAAAATTTGATATCATGTTTAAGAATTACATATAACTAAATCAGTTTTTTAATACAATTATATTCATTTTCAAAATACACAATTACTTGATTTAGTTAATATCAAAATTAAATAAATCAATTTACATTGAATATTGACGTACGAGTGTAACAAGTTAAAATAGTGCAATATATATGTATATATATATATATTGCACTATTTTAATTTATTGCACTATTTTAATTATTGATTTATTATATATGTATATAACATGTAATTGCATAAATTTTATGAGCACTTTTATATTAAAGCAACAAGAGCATAGAAATGAAATACAAATAATTTGTAAACCATTTTAATCCTTTTATGAAAAAAGATGGTGAAATCTTATTTTTCTTCAAAATAATCTACAGAAGTGCTTCAGTTCGACATTGATTCAGAATTTTTTTTTTTTTAAATATACATGATTTCCAATGTGAGATTCATATTATAAATAAATGGAATTTTAATTAGATATATCGTTATCAATAGATATTTAGAGTAAATATAATTTTCGTACTCATACATTTGATTTAATATTTGTTACGTGCATTGTAATAGCTTTTGTTAAAAAAAAAATATATAAAAAAATTAGAAGAAAATTAAGTGAAAATGTATATAAATTTTGTAAAGAATTTTAAGTATATTTATTTAAAAAATGCAGCTCATGCAATCAGGCTCTTTGATAATAAATTAGTTCGTTTAGTGTAAAAAATTCCTAAAAACCGAAACCAATTCTATTTTTAAAACAAGTCGAACAAGTATGGTGCGAATCAAGAACTCTTCAACTCAATCAACTTTCTCGTTATAAAAAAAAATAACAAAAAAGAAATTAAATACTTCTCGAAGTTTTAAAACTGCTCCAAATAAGTAAAATATAGAGAAAATCGATCACAGAAGCGTATACAAGATTGGGAATTGAACTCCCCAAACCCCTCCGTACTCGCAAGAGATTTTTTAATTTTTTAGCATAAAGATTATACCAGGCACTTTCTCGTCTACGAGGTTTTTTAAAATGTAAACGCCTTCCACACATGCTTCACTGCAATCGATATTTTAATAATACCATCCGATTGCAAAATAAATAAATACACGTTATCTTTTTCTTTGTTTATGAGATTCGAAAGAAAGGAGAGCACGTTCAGCGCAAAACCACCCACGCTCTGGTTACAGACTAGAGGGGTCGTCAGGTGCGGGAAAATCATGCGGCCACGTGAGAAAAGGGAACGGAGGCGCGCCTGACGTATTCCGCTGATCCCGCCCCAAAAACACGAGTGATTGACCGTAGCCCGTGCGCCCTGACCGTACCAATGCCACTGGGGGGAAGTTTCGGGTCATCAGAGGGCAAATGAAGGTCGGGAGCGCCAATTCAAGGTCGCCCTACCCTGAGACCAAGGTCGGAGGGAGGTGAACACCCCAACTCAATGACGTCATCGTCGCGCAACAGACGACGCATCCTCCCCATCCAAGGTCGAGTCTATATTCCCCTTTCCTTCCAACAGGATGTAACCACTCCCAAAGATGCGGAGGAGCTGTCCCCCTCCCGGATGGAAAAGTCCGCCCCCCCTCCATCAGGTGAAATAGAAACGACCCGACTGTTCCCATAGTAGCGAAGTTTCGCTTTTACAATGATGTCACAAAAGCTTTGTTGCACTATCTAGTTCTAAGGCAGGTGCGATAAAGGATATTTTTTTTATTCTGTCAAGTTTTTTCCGAGCACACTCATGCTATTTTTAGACTGAATTTGAATTTTTTTTTTTTTGGAAATATTCAAAGTTTCAATTAGCAATAACTGCATCAAAATAGTACAAAAACAGTAAAATAAATTAAATGTATTTAATATTAATAAACCATTAAAAGAGTAAAATTTTGTTCGCAAATTTGTTTTCGTCTTCGATCAGTAATTAAGACTGAAGATAGTTGGAATGCAAAGAATTAACGCCAGGAAAAAAAAAATCCTGCAATTTTGTTTAATATTCTAGGCTCCCTTTCTAAAAGCAAAGAATCTTATGTGCTTTTATTTAAATTAAAAATTGTAGTTAAATTACGTATTATGGAAAAATAATTAAAATAACAAAAATCGAATGATTTTGAAATTAAGAATTCATTTTGAAAGGGTTGTAAAAATTCTGTAGAAGACATTGTCTTATATACTAATTTCACATTACAATTTATTTCTCTTATAAATTTATAATTTGTTTGTAAAACTAAAATAATGTGTGATGACTACATAATATTATGGGATAATATATAGAATAAGAATGGGGAAGATTGAAAAATTAAAGTTTTTTGAGTTTGCAAGATTTTATTTTAAAAAGTCAGAAAATACAAAATTATTACGATAAATTCTTTTTCTTCAAAATATAAGAGAACCAATTTCGGCTTTATACAAAGCCCCCCCCCCCCGGAAAAAAAGCAGATTTATATTGCTACAGTCTTCTTAAAAAAATTATAAATGTTTTATATATTTGGTATGTTTTTTTTTGTTTTTACTCAAAACATTTGAGTGAAATGTATACTCTAAGTACTCTCAACTTTTGATAGGATATGAGTATATTCTTACTATCTAATTCTTATTATATAATTCTTATTCTTATTATCTCAAGATTTCTAAAATCCCTCCCAAAATATTTGAAATAAATTTTCCACGGAATATGTCTCTTCACACCCTCGTCAAACGATAAATAATTTTTGAAATTTATTTATATATATATTATTATTCAAATAAATTAGAAACAAGAATAGTGATTCTTTATTGCTTAAATTTTGATAATTTTAATTATTGCGGGATTTTTTTGGTTATTTCTATGACCACCCAGAAAAATTAATCAATTTCGAATTTTCGAGTGTATGTGTCTTTTGTTATTTTAATTGACAACAAACTAAGTTGTTGGAAAAAATACGAATGATTCTGATACATATATACATTTTTTTAAATATAGATATTCGAAATTGTAGCAATGTCTCCAACTCGTGGCTAGCTTGTCATGAGTTCGATCCTCACTAGATTTCCGCGAGGGGCAGGATCCAGGGTCGAAAATCCACCATTCTCGTATCATGCTCCAATACCCGCCCAACATATTCATTTTGTCAATTTTCGGGAACAAAAAACAATAAAAATTTAACTATTGAATAAATAATTAGCCTTTTAATTAAAATTATTAATACGAAATACTTTATTAAATTTTACGTAGTATATACATAGAATTATAATCAATCAAAAAAAATCAGAGGCTTGGGGTGGACGGACCCGGGGATCCCCCCCCCCTTGTGTGTGCTCTACTGTGAATATATTATCTTCAACTTGAAAAAAAATTCAAAAGGTGAAAATGAAAAAAACAAACATTTAAATATTTTTCTTAATCGCTAAGCTTAAGTATTTTTTCTTCAGTTGAAAAGAATGCATTCTTAAAACAATAATTATATATGAATAAGCAAAAAAAAAAAAAAAAAAAATCCAAAAATAAACCAAGTTTTTAGTTCATTTTGGAATTTTTATTTTTTTTTTTTATAAATGCTCTTTTGAAGTTGCAATTCGATAATTCCAACACACGAAATAAAAAAAAAGTTTTTTTTTTTGTATACTTACACCGATTTAATTTTACGAATTTTTACCCCTGAAATTCTTATTACATATTTTTTTGACACAATCCACCAATTCGCAACCATATCACACGTTTTTTTTTTTTCCTTTCAAATCATAAGATAATTGATTCTTTATTCTATTTACACAGATGCGTTTAAGAAAGAGATAAAAAGTTCATTTTTTTATACACTAAAATTAGATTATTGTGTGTGAAAAGTCAGTGTCCTTGTACTTTATTCGGGAATCATTTTTACCTCACGCGATATCGAATTTAGGAAATAACTCGTCATTGGATTAGGTTTATTTGAGAAAATATCACAATTTTTGTTCCATGACCCTAATGACACGTTCTATTTAACCATTGAAAATCATATTTTAGGTCGAAAGGTCTTTTGTTAGATATTACCTGCCAATGACCTATCTTAAACTTTTCAAAAGCGACCTACAAAAAAGTCAAGTGGAATACCCCAGAATAAACTCACTTTCACTTGACATCAAAAAGTAGTGAACGAACCTTCCAGGGGGTGATTCGCAGTCAATGTCTTACAATACGACGGAGCAGGTTATTCCATTCCGAGTTAACTGGGTCCATGTCCTCCCGAAGGTAATCGAAAGTGAAAGTGGTGGGGAGCGTTCGTTCACTTGATGATGACCTGTTTTACTTTCACTTTCCCGCTCTTTTCAGGGTTGTTGCAGTATAGGCGAGATTTGGCGCATTTGTCTAGACGCCAAGTGTAAGGTTATTATTTTTTTTTTTGGCAAAATAAAATTAGATCTGATTTTTATGTAATGCATTCGATAAAAGTTTTTGTTCCGCTGTTTTTTTTTTTTGAGCAAAAGAAAATTTATGTACGAACTATTGAGAATCAAATATCTCAAAATACTGCGAATATTTCTTTCCTTAATAGATTTTTTTTTTTAGAAATTCACACACACAAATTCAAATTTTTAAAGTTTTCATTTATTTTATTTATTTTATCGGGTATCAATTATCCAAAGCATAGCGATATTTGTTCTATTCTCATCTTTCGCTCTTTTTTAATATTTATTAAACAGAAACTGGTACTTATTTCAATGTAGTTAATATTTTAACATTGTGAATTAAATTATTAGAGCAAGTGTAGTCACAGATCTAAAACTCCTTTTCCCACCAAGTACATTTTTTCTCCGAATTTTAAAATGCTATACCTAACGTTAAAGCGCTTAACGACCACAATTTTGTATCGGTTTCACAGTGATATTAAAAATAGAGTACATTTTAAAAGCTTTATTTCAAGCAGTATAAGTTAATAATACCCATTATAATTGTAACAAATTATATCATAAATTAATCAGTTCTGTACTTTGAAAGTGAATAATTTTGAAACTATTTTGATATAATTAATTGTTTTCACAAGTAATATAATTATTATAATAATTCGTAAGAAAATGTATTGAAATGCATCAATTAATAAAATCGAATTAATAAATAAGCTGGGTAAAATGCTTCATTAACGTGATTTTTAAACACAATTCTTTTTAAAAGAAGAAAGATTCTCTTCCATGAAAAAAGTTTTAGATTTACAATTTTTTTTATCAAAGCCTTAAATTTTCTTTGTTGACAAAATCATTTAATCGCCAAAAGAGCGGGAAAAAAGCATTGCAACACGGAAGCACAACGGGCTCTCTTTCCCTCTCTCTCGTTCACGTTTTCCTCCCTCACCTCAAACCGGAACGGACTCTTCCTGAACCAGAACGGAAACCAGGGGAGAAAGTAGTAAAAGTGGACGCGAACCAGATTAAGCGAGGTTGAATCGCGTCCTTGGTGAAAGTGGGCCCTTTCGAGCACCTAACGGTCACTGACCCTCCAAATGGGGTCGTTGACACCACCCTATGTCAATCAACTCTCAACGCATGCTCCAGTAGAACCTGTCAGGTACAATGGAACCGTCCAAAAGTGAATCACTGTGAGGTGTACTCATGTGTTCCGGGGAGAAGGTAGATTATAGAAAATAGGAGAAGGGAAAAAAATTCCGTACGTATAAACTTTTGGAGATCAGTTGAGTGGAGTTTATTGTCCTCTTTTCACAACAAAATGCATGTGTGCGTGATGTTACGTGATAAGATGTTGAAATATACGTAACAACCTGGATCTGGTTTCGAATCTAGGGTCACTTCTGAATTCCGATCTCTACTCCACATTTTTAATATCAATGTGGAGTAGAAAAGTAGAAAAAAAAATAAATTCTGTTGACGTAACACTCTTTTAATGTTTATTATATATATTTTTTTATGCAATTTTTGATAAATTATATAAAAAAAAAACTTTCTTTATTGTGGTAATAATTTTAAATTACGAATAGGAAAAAAAATGGTGCTATACATTAGCAATTTAATAATTTCAACAAATAGTGTTTTAATTATGCATACATAATTTAATTGCATCTAAATAACTAACTTGGTTTCTTAAGAAAATTGATTATTTTATTTCATATATATATAATTTAAAGCTCAAATAAAGTACATAAATATATTTTTAGCATTATTGCAGAAAGTTTAGCATTCTGTTATAAGAAACAATAAAAAGTATTTATATATTTAATGAAATATTTTTGTAGGAAATGCAATTCTTATTACAAAAGCTACTTCTCCATGTTTACATAATATTTGTTAGAAAAAATGGGATATAAAAACAATTTTTATTTTGTAATCCATGGGATCCACGATTTCTTTTATGGTATGGTTTTTTTAATGTTCAATAAAAAAACACTATGATTCTATTAAAAAAAAGAAACGAGTCTTACAGTAGTCGCATATGATGTGTAACATCTGACTTGTTATCATGGTAAATACGCAATAGTGACTTTAATCCTGAAAGAAATGAATTGGTTATGACTGGAAATAATTTTCTATCGAATAATTATATCTTTAATGAAAATTTTATTTAATTAACACAAGGAGTAATGCAGTTTTTTATCAAAAATATTTATTATTGTTCAATTTGGGGAAGAGCGGAGACAATAGATTTATGAAAACTAAAGTATGACACATATACTTGTGATTTCAAAGTATTTAAAAATCGTTGAAAAACGGCGTCAATAACAGTACCACTGTTAGTTTTCGAAACATTTCGATTAGTGTTCATTTCGAGCTTGAGTTCATCTTTCAGAAAAGCTATGAGCGGCTCAGCTTCTGGCAAACTGAAGTTAACGTTAAAATCACCACTCAAAATCATGGGAAGCGAGTGATAGTTTTTTAAAAAAAAGAGCAGAACCACCTTCGGTATACGGTATAAGTACAAAATGAAGGAAATCTGTAATTTTTTTAACTGTTTGATTCGGAGATGTGTGCGACCACCTAAATGACAAGACTTGCTGGTATGTGCGGTAGGCGGGAGTCTTAATTGCTACTACAGTTGGACCCCCAGACGAGGGCAGCGAAGAGACACCGTCAAGCGCATGCTTAAAAATTAGAAATATTAGAGAAAATCAAAAATACCCGTTTACTTAATTAGTTAGTTTTTTTTAATCGAGAAATCTTTTTTAATCACAATTAAAAATATATTTACAGTGACAGGAATTAACCTCAAAGTATGAAAATGATAAGCACTTAAATATTTATTCAAATAATTCCATATTACTCCTATTTTTTTTAAGAATGATGAGCTTTGTCAGACGCTTACCAGGAAATATAATTATTAATATATAGTTTACACATATATAAATATATCCTCAGATTTCACACACAACGAGCCCTGAGACTTTGACATTTGAGCATAAGAATCATAAGTTTATTCTGGATGGAGTCTAATACTAGCTGGTATGTGCGGTAGGCGGGCGTCTTAATTGCTAGTAGAGTTGGACCCCCAGACGAGGCTAGCGAAGAGACACCCCAAGACGCTGAATTGGTCAAATCAAACAGCGCGCGCTTCCCCCGACTTCCTGTTACGCATTTCCGTCCCTTTTCACGAAATCACTCCAACAAATATCCAGCAACCGAGAGTAAAGATGTTACACATAAAAACAAACAAACTCAAAATGAGGAAGGGCCTGTTTTTAAGAACATTCTTTTGGCAGCATTACTGCTGTATGCATATAACACTGTTATTAAGTATGTTTTAAGTGAGAGTTATATATTAACGTCACACTATAAAACGACACGAGGGCTATATTGGCGACGGACTTCGTAATTTTGATCCTCGTTTAAATGACGAGGGCGACATCTGAGCTGACACCACCCTCTCCTAATTACCAAACCAATGCAAAGACATTGAGCCTTGACATATTTAACGTGCATCGGTCCCCTTTACACGTCGGATTTTTGGTGGTACTTGGATTCGCGCGAAAACTCCGGTCATGGGTTCGTGACCATAACAACTAGGCTACCGAGGTCCCTAAGCAGGGATGTAGCTACCACCGTATCAATAATACGGGGCCCCCTCAAGAGCTCGAACATGAGTAATTTTTTGACACCTTCAAATAAGTTTTACTAAGCCGATCATTTTTATTTTCTAAAAGGGCTCCCAAGGAATTTTGATACAGGACTAGCTACACCATATTGCTCCTAAAAATGAGTTTCTAAATATATTTGAATATATTTCAAAATGCAATTCTTTGAATAAATTTTATCCCTAAAGAAATATTAATATAAATAAATAACAGTATACATAAAA
The DNA here is from genome assembly GCA_019973975.1 of Trichonephila clavata. NCBI lineage: Eukaryota > Metazoa > Arthropoda > Arachnida > Araneae > Nephilidae > Trichonephila > Trichonephila clavata. The sequence goes on along the minus strand of BMAO01006235.1, from coordinate 27,892 downwards.
ATATAAGCAAGTAAAATAAAGTTATCAGTTTTGTTTAATCAACTAGTTTAGAAAAGTAAAGACATGAAATATACAAGGTGTATAAAAAATGAGATTAAAATTAAAAAAATATTTTATTCCATTGAAAGAATTTATATAGAATTCAGTTTTTCAGATTCACGAAGACAAACTTGAGTTATCCTTTTCGTTACGACCGGCGTGTATAGATGGCACTAGTAGTCATGTTAATTTTGATCATTATTGCTGTAATTCAGTGGGTCTTATGTTTTCAAATCATGCAACCTGAACCATACACTACTTTTCGCCAGTGCAGATTTAAGCTCATTTCGGGCCCTGGGCGCAGAAGATCTATAGGCCTCCCTGGCACTGGAGGATCGAAATTTATAACCAGAAAATATGGTCCCAAAACAGATAAAAAAGCAGAAGTTTGTTCACAAAAGATACATGATCAACTAGGTTAGGAGAAATATAATCTTTTCCCTGTATTAATAAATTAAATTGCATTGGGATGTAAAATTTCAGTTTAATTAAAAATTACATTTTAGGTCTTAAAAAGAATTATCCCAAAGTATATTGTATATCAGATATGAAAAGTCCTTTAGTATTATAACTATCGGAATAAAATTTGGAACAAGTAACGTGTTTCCTACGGGGAATAAAGTTTTTTTACACAAAAGCTTACTGTAGAATAAATTGCGCTCAAATTTCAATTGAAATTTGTTGTAAAATTGATTAAATACGCTGTATTATAAACAAAGAAAAATACGAAATTGTTATTTTTCTTTTATATATATAGTGGCCGCGGTAGCCAAGGTATCGGATCGTGGCTAGCGTGTCATGAGTTCGAGCCCAGTACCACTGAAGACCCACCGTATAGGGAGCGATGCACGTAAAATCTGTCGAGAGTTCAAACGTCCTCCCGTTGATGTGGTAGTTAGGAGAGGGGTTCCAGCTCAGGTGTCGTCATCGTCACTTGAACATGGTTCAAAATTATGAGGTCCGTCGCCAAAAGCCCTCGTGTAGCTGAACAGTGGGACGTTAATATTCACTCCCTCATATATATACACCCAACTTTTTTTTGAAATAACGTGTGTGGTTCACACACGCACACCGATATTCTTTTTTAACACAAATTTTTTGTTCTGGCACACTGCTTGGCGTGATTCCCTCTGGTGGCGTAAGAAAAGGGTTTATAAAATAAACCAATTTTTATTCATAAAGAAAAAAATCAAACTTTTTCTCCTATTTCTTTGGCACATTAAACAATGAGAAAAGGAAAAATTAAAAAAAAAAACAGAAATTTTCTACTTTTAGTTTTGCTGAAATACTAGATCTTGGATGTTATACCTGCTTCAATAGATAAAACTGCAAAAGCTAAAAGTCTTTCCTGACCCATTGTATTTCTCGCATAATTGTTTATCAGTTTTAATTTTGGCACACACAAGTTCCCCTCTCAGCAGAGAAGCGGCACTTACAGGTATTGTTAACAAAATTCAAAAGGCTATGCAAGTATTTGGGAAAATTTCTTTCAAATCGGACTGTAAGATATATTGGAGCAGAGGTTTCCCGTCTGTTATGATGTTGGGTAAATTTGGGATCATATATTTTGTAACTAGTCATATAATTCGTTACAATTTGTTCCGAAAAGGTGGAGTTTCATCCTTTTTATGAAATTCATTTTTATTAATCTCTGTACAAAATTTGAAGCTATTAATATCAAACCTTGCATAAATAGAGTGATCACATAAAAAAATACAAAGTAATCAAAACAGATTCTTGGAGACGACAAAAAGAATTAAGTAAACGGAAAAGTAAAAATCTCTTCAAACAGAGAACAGCAACTGTTTATTGAGACAGCCAAAAAAACAACAGCGTCTTTGTATAATGAGTTTAATATAGGACAATCTATGTTTAGTTGGGACAAGGATCGGTAAGTATCGGAGACTATGGATATCTCAAAAATATGTAGGAAATTGGCATGATCGGCAATAAATTTAATCTTCAATTTTGTATGGAAATAGAAATGGTCCCCTGCAGCAGCAATTGCCTGCAAGACCTTCCATTTAGAAAGGGATGTTTATTGTACTGTGATACTTTTTGCCATCATGACAAAATTCAAATGGGAAAATGTTGTTCATTTTGAAATCAAGAAAAAGGAAAATTATGGAAAAGAATGTAATTTTTTTTTTTGAGAACTCATAAAAGAATAGTTATTTTAGATAATCTTTCTAAATAAGTTTGTAGCTGAAAAAGTTATTTCAGATATACTTTTTTACAATATAATTAAGAATGATTTGTGTATATACATTTATATAAGTTATAGAAGAAATTTTTCCCTAAGTAGCATTTTTATATTTTTGCTTTGGATAAGGCTACTTTTTTCATTAATTTTCTTTCAATTTTGGTATACAATGAAAATAAAGTTCAATTTCTTATTTAAAGCAGTCAAATTATATTTTGAAAAGAAAAATGTATTAAAAAATCCATAGTATTACATGGTTCTATTTTTAGGACTAGTTCTTAAGATATTAGTAGCATCTAGGAACAGATTTAAGGGGAAAAAATTGATTGTTACCCATATTTTTCTTATTTCCCACAATAGTAATATTTTACCTAAATCAATAGGATTACTAATTTTACAAACTTGTATAGAATATTTAACGAAAAAGGGCCATTTAATAGAATTAAAACTGTGCTATAATTTCAATTCAAATGAACTGTAAACTAATACATGTAGACAATAGGTTCCCAACCTTTTTTGGACTGGCACCCCCTTTTCTAGTAAATATTTCGACACTGGCCCCTCCCACTCTAGAGAAACAAGAGTGTACATAATAGATGGTGAAAACAAGAGTTATGTTTTAAAACATATCGTATTTTTCTAAAAGAATATATTTTTTAATTTCATTTGTTTTTCTAAGGCCCCAATATTTTTACTTGCGAATCTGAAATATCTATTGCCACAAATTTATTTAAATGTGACATATATATTTTAGTGATAGGATATTATTGGAATTAGAACGCACTACTGAATTTCTTCTTCATTTAAAAGAATGGAATACAAAATTTATCATACCTGTTATAAAGACAGGCATGGGTTTTGATGATATGAAGTAATTCATAATAAACTATTGCTTTCAAAATAAATATAAATTGACATTTTAGTTTTTAAAGAATCACACTTTAACTCCTGGTTAACATATTTAATTATGTTTCTTGGATAATATACGCAATGAAATGCAGTGGACGAAACATGTTTCCTACTGCTCACAGACAAAGACAACACATGCACTACAGAAATTATATAAAATACTCTATCATTTAATTTAATGTAGGTCTGAAAAATGTAATCTTTAAATTTTTCATCCACTTCCCGAACTACCAAAATATGTGAATTTTTGTACATGTGATATGAAATGATTTAAATACATACAATCAACATAAGGTAAACAGTATTAAAGTTTACTTTTATTAGTACATAATCAGCGTGTTTTTTTAGTCTTTTTGGCTTAATCTGACCAAGCCTCTCCATACCCCCGATTTTCTCTGGGCCTTTTACCGCCCCCCTGAAAGCCTCAAATGCCCCCAAGGGGGCGTTATCGCCCATGTTGAGAACCTATGATGTAGACAAATTCTAATTTAGAAACTAATAGATGTTTGTAATCTATTTTTGAAGCTTTTGAGTTACTTATTTAGCCCTCTTTTATTCATTACATTAGTAGTTTTTTCTAGTTTGCTTTTGCTATTTTTACTTTCTTTGGAAAATAAAATTTATATATAATGTTTAATTCTTTCCCCTTAAGAATTTAAATGAATAGGAGTGTTTAATTTTCATAGGAAAAGGGCAATATTTTTAGATTTCTTCGGCATTCACAGAAATCTGTGCTTTTTGATAAAAACCACCAGTCTCCTTGTGGGCCTTATTTTTAAAACCAAGAAACTTCATGTCTATCATTACAAACATTCCTTTTTTTTAGGGAGGAGATCCAACCAACCGAAGTGCTAGAAAGATTAGTCAGTCTTTGGAATCCTTTAGACAAATATTAGTTCCAAGAATATCTCTATAAATATTACCCAAGATATCTATATACAGTTTCATAAACTACTAGAATATCCTGCATTACAAATGGGAAAAAAACTATAAATTAATGAATTTTACAAGAGATTCAAATATATTACATCCAAGTTGTTCAAAACAAATAAAAAGATAATTGTCTAACTGCACTCCTGGCAAGAGTATATTCTTGCATTTAAGATTAAAAACTTTTGTATTTTTACAATCACATTTTCTTTGCATTTCTTTAGCATTTTATTAGGTCACAGAAGAATATATTGTATTTTTGTTACAACTTTCAAAATATTTTGCACTTCAAATTTGAAATAAAAACTGAGTGAATTTGTCTCTCATAGGATTTTATAATAACCACCAGACAAAAATACGATGGGCATCATTAACATAATTTGGTCTTAAACTTTTGTTTTAAATGGCAGATTAAAATAGTTTGCATTCCTTTACAAATGCTTATTGATTATTAGATATACATTGAGTGATAAGCTTAATGTATCAAGAGTTTATATACAATATCTTCTAGTCTTTCAAATAACTATGCAAGAAGTTAAAACAAGTTAGAAGTTACATTTTAATGAAAAAACTTTGATGTTCCATTGCTTACTTATATAATAATTTTTTAATATAAAATTTTTTCCAACTTCAATTTTTTTCACATTTACTAGAAGAATCTGAATGGAAGACAATAAACACATAATTTACATTAAGAATTCAACATATAATTCAAATTAAAAACTTTTAAAACATTTCCAAAATATTCAAAATAACAATACATTCAATAAATATCAATAAACCAACTTAAATGACAAAGATATCAAAGTTTTAGTCCATGTTCACTTACAAATTCATAAAATAAAAATTCATTAACTCTTCAATGTTTTGGTAGTTATTTACTTAACATAATTAGAAACATTTGACACTCATCTTGTATAAGTTTGAGAAACTAGTTTCATTATTATCCAAGGAAAAATTCTGAACTTAATAGTGAATAAAATTTCAAGTTTTCCCACTTTTGCATAATTTACAATCAAACACAAAAAATCTTCAGGTTAATGAAAGACTAATTAGTTCAAATAGAATTTCATTTAACATTTTATTTGCACCTTTATTGGTTGAGTTAGAACTACTAGGTTTAAAATTTAACTATGTTACTTTATTATAGGGTTATGTTACAATTAGGTTAGTTGTGTTACATTCACTATGTCACTTTGATATCATAGGCTTTGGAAAAATATTAAAAAGGAGAAATGTGAACTTAAAAATAAAACCACATTTTCTTTAAAACAATTTTTATTATAACATTTAACAGACCTATAAATACTCTAAAGATGAGCAGAATATACAAATTTCAAAATACATGAACTTTTCTTATACATTACATTATATTATATTAAATGGTTAAAAACAAATAACTGAAAACAACCAATATAAATATCAAGAATATATAAAAGGCTTTATTAACCAATACCCAAGCAGCTTAAAAACATTGGCCAACAGTACAAGAATGAAATCTAACATTACTGGACAATTATTCACAAGACTAAAAATGTTACCGTTAGCTAAAAATTTTGTGCTACTTGGGTAAGTTCAGAGATAAAATATCAAAATATTTGCACATAAATTTATTACAATTTGGCTGGCAGAATCATTTTTATACTCAATAAATAATTAGGATCGCTTCAATTTGTGGAAAATTCTATAAAAAGTTACCAAGTTTGTAGTAACCCAACTAAAACAATCAGATGAACACATTTCGTATCTTGGTACAAAGACTTATTGCCACATCTTAAAAATGTTGACTCAACAAAAATATTCTGCTATAAGATGCATCACTAACATTTAGGATGAGATACTTTACCATTATTACTCATTAAATCATACATGATTACTTTTGTGAAAACAACTCCAAAAACAAAAGTTCCAAACATAATCATTAAGCTGGCCACAAAAGCTTTTGCACGACTTTTCCAATGTTCCAAATACTGATCACTTCGTTGTGATAAAGAAATTAAGCACAAACCTAGGAATAACAAATATATAGTATAAATGCCCAAAACAAAAAATATACTAAAATACAGTGATTAAAAAGAATCTTAATTTGTGTACATTAATAAATCCCTGAATACTTAGTAATCAGTCCATCTTTTGAAATCTGCAATTTTTTTCAAAATAATTTTATGATGCTTACCACAAGAAAATTTGAATGAACTAAAAGTGAAACACAATTGAATTCTCATAGAATTTAAATGCAATTGCAAGTTCTTAAATATAAAATTCCCCACCCCTAAATTTAAAACTCAATATGAATATATATACAGTCTAAATACTGGAATCCTATTCTCTTTATTTTTGTCCATATACAAAAGCTAAATTTTCTGACCACTTTTGCATTTATTGAATTCTGGTTAGAGTAGTTGCATTTATTATGATTTATCAAAAAGTAGTAAAATTATATCATATTATAGTTCAATATAAATTTTTTTATATGTTCCTATATATATATTTCTTCTATAATGCCCTTTTTTATAACATATTAAACAGAATAAAAAGTTAATTAGTTGAAAGATTGTAATTCATACTTTGAAAACCGATTTTCTTTACTTGTTTTAAATTGAATAATACCATAAATTGGTAGTTTAACAAACTTTTTTTACACATAAACAATTATAGATTTCTTATTGTATAATAAAAATAAACAAGCAAATTGCTTTAAATAGTAAATTAAAATTAGTCACTACTTTTCAGATTCACTGTTAAATCTGAAAGCCTAAAGTGTATTACGGTCAACAAGTAAATCACACCTACATTTAGCAGATCTAAATAAGGAAATTTGACACTGAAATTAGTTCATTTTCTGCCTATTGATCACAGTAAAATCAAAATTTTTTAAAGAAATAAACAATCTCTCAATCTTAATGAATTCAGAGAGCTAGCTCTAAGAGCATTTAGAAAATTACATTAAATATAAAAATTTTAATCTTTTATAACAAAATAATTCATATTGGACAAAGTATGCTTCGTATTGTTTGTTCAGAGATTGTATTCTTATACAGTTAATGTAAATTTTACAATTTCATTTAAAATATTATCACTTACCAGGAAATATGAATATATTTACTGAAGCCAAACATCCTAACAATTCTATTACAACTCCAATATTAGGTGCCAAGACTGCAAGTAATAATGTTGTCATAAACCACAAGGTTGTGACCACAATTCTACGTTTGAATTCACCTTTGATGAATTGATCAGTTGTAAGATGAGCAAATTCTGCATATAATCCATCCAGAGCACCTCTAAAAAAGAAACAAAATATGAATATTAAAAATATATTAGCAGTGCACTTAGAAATAGTATGAATTCTACATGCAACTAGCCTTGTGTAACTTTAAAACATGGTTAAATATTTAAGACAACCTACTGTCCTTTTCATTAAAAAAATGCAACTGTAGTAATTCATACATAGTAATGCATGCTTATTTTGTATGTTAAACTTTCAGTTGTTGAGAATACAAATTTGGAAGGCATAGACTGTCAGGCTCATAACTAGAATACTACTACAAGTGAAAATAAAGCATTCATTATTCATCTAATAATTATATAAATTAAGAAATACTAGCAATGGAATAAAATTAAGAATTTACTATTTTAAAAATTGAAAAGAAATCGCCAAGCTCCATGTGTAGTCAGTAGTAACAAGCAAGCAAATAAAATTTAACATTTTCTGTGTTATATAGTAATTCATGAAATTATAACAAAGTTATAAGAAACCCATGTGTTCATACTAATAAAAATAAAGTGATAGCTATAAAAAAAATGAAAATTAAACTCAACAAACCAACTGGTTCAAAGTTAAACATACATAAAATAATCTAAGAAACTTCTATTGGGATCCGAGTGGTAGTGTATCGCGCTTCCATGCTATAGGTCCAGGGTTCGAATGCCCCGGGTTGGGCAAGGTTGACTCAACCTTTCATCCCTTCACCGAGTAGATAAATGAGTACCAAGCTTGCTTGGGAACTGAATACTGGGGGTTTTTGTGTCAGAATGACCACTTGACCGAAACATCTACACATGCACTCTAGCGCCTAAGGTCATGTAATCCAAGATAGGCAAAGAAGGTCTTGGCCCTCATGGGCTGCCACAGAGTTTAGTTCCATTAGGATATTTGTTATTGTCTGATGGAGCCAAGAAATGTAATGTTTAGATGAATACAAGAGTATCAACCTTATATCTTGTTTAATCTATTTTTATATTTACCTCATATAAGTATATGCTGGAAATCAAGCATAGATATGTTATGCAGAAGAGTAATTAACTTTAATAGCTTTAGACAAAATGGCATTCATTTTGTAACACTGAAACAGAAATTAAACTTTCAAGAACTATCATGGGACAACTCAATGCGTTTCTTTTTCCAGTAAAGTAAGGGGTCTCTAGAATTACTTTTCTTTGAAAAGGATTATAGATCCAGTTGCTCATATAAGGGATTTATCATCTGTTCCGAAAATAGTAATCCAAAGTTAAAAGTTTCAGATCTTCACACATATGGTCTAAATTTTTTTTATACCAAGTCCAATTAAATTTTCTGTTATTGAATACATGCCTGTCTCCAAATCTATAACTCATTCAAAATGATGGGTCAAGTGTAATTTTACCATCTTCATTTAAAGCTGACAAGAAAAAACTTTAAAAGAAAATTAGCTGGTATTGGCATAAAGTACTTAAAACTTATCCTTGTGTCAAATACTTTCTTTTAAGATGTTTATGACAAAGTGACAGTTTCAGTGCATTGTAGGCAAGAACTTCATTGGAGATTACATAAAGTAACAAACCACATTTAAACATAGCTGTTGCATTTCTCGCTTTTTTGCATATAAGAATTACTTTTAGTTACACGAAATACCTTGCTGTACATGTTTCAGTATCATGTACCGTTTTAAAATTAGGCACTGAAAGACAAGAATGTATAATTGATATTTATTCATTCTTGATATTGACCTGTATTTTGTTAGACATGACTAAGTGACATTTTTAATCATTGATTCATAATGAAATTAGAGTGTACGATTATCATTAAAAATTATTTTTTAAAAAGAATCACTAAAAAGTTACTGTAGCATGCTACTAATTGCAAACAAATGAAAAAAGAAACTGGTGCTCTCTAGATTGTATGCTTTTTAAAGTCATCAATATTGATAATTAAAAAATCTGCCTCTCATCTTTTTAAATCATTTTGTTAATAATACCTTCTCTCAGCGGATTTTTAAATTTTTGCTATGCAATTGACAATCTCTGGGGTTAGGTTTCAAAAACGAGTGTATGTTATTTAACTTGAACAGAGTATTGAGGGAATCGACAAGTACTTCAATTTTGTCTTGGGTACTCGTATCAGCTTGTTTGGCCTTTAAGAGTGACAATTCAAGAGTTTTTTTCATTAATCAGGATTTATTACAAGAATGGAAAAAATTTACAGAGTTAGATAAGTTCATTAGAAATGACTTAATCAGCGATAGAAGCAAAGCCATGTCTGTAGAGTTTTGGAGTAGGTAGGGCTAGCAGGTTAAGCCATTTGAATATAATCCTCAAGTTTTCCAAGCAAATCATTAATGTATATCCATTAAATGCACTTAGCATTGAAGTTCCTGCATGTTGCAATAGGGAAAGTAACAATCAATGAAAAAAGATGCAGTAAACGAAAATTTGTTCTGTGACGGGGCTATCCGCGTGAATTTCCAAACTAATCCTCTTGGGTAACTTTGGGGCCAGCACTTATTCTATTTCACAGCCTCTTCGGAAAAACACGAGATAGTTATATGCTAATTAGTTCGACTATATAAAGTCTAGATTTCGTAATTGTTAGAGTGAGAAGGAATTGCCAAACTACATGCAAGTATCGTCTACAGATCACTTCAACGAGCTTAGCGTGTATTTGATATATTTAAAGTAAAGTACTAGATTAATCATTAAAGGAATCAAAGGAATTAGATTTAGTACCAACCTGAAGTTAGCAAGAGTTAGTTTCCTTGTCAATTCTGATAGCAGAGATTACTTAGACGGGAATATTAAATTTGAAGGTTAGATTTGAGTATTAGGATTAATCTAGGTATTAGGCAATCACTCCGAGGTTTCCACTTATAAATTGAACTTGTGTTTGTTATTTGTGTTTTGTCTGTCCTCAATAAATAATTGTTATGGCTTTTGTTGGTGATGATATGTTTCCTCCTACACTTAGAGGCGCATCGGGCGATGTGAACTCAGTCCAAAATAGGACTAGGACACAACAGTTCCTAATCTGTGGGGTTAATATATATAGTTTTCCTCATTTAGTAATGTAAGTGCTAGGACATAGAAGTGTGGGATGTATCTTATAATTAAAATTACAGTATCTCCATTTGAGTATGCTATACACATACACAGAACCTGTCATTATCACAAATTATGTAATTTAGGAAAACAAGGGAAAGATCAGATCTTGTCTCATATACCAAGATTAAATCAAGGGAGTGCTTATCTGAAATCATGCAACTCAACAGTAATGTGATCTAATTCTTTCTACATTCTAGGACACCAGTGTGAGCTAAATAAGAAATGCATCATGTAAATATCAGTTGGCTACTACATCCTGTATAAGGAAATGAAGTTTGTCATTGAATTACTAACTAAAAATCCCATATTGCAATTATCACTTTTCTTTATTAATATTCAAAACAAATTCACCAAAATTCCTTCATAGTTTGATTATACATTTGAAACAAACCTGAAGAGATGAATATTCTAGTTTTATTACAATAAAATACATTCAGTTTGTTTATATTGTATTTTAAAGAAAGTATACATATATATATCTCTTTCTAGAATTTTTTGAACATAAATATTTCATAACTGAAAGATATTAAGCTAATTATAATGTAATGTTTAAATAAACAAATTTTTTTATTAATCATATTAACTGAGCCATTTTCTTTGAAAGTGGTAAATCTCTATGTAACATAAGACCTGCATCACTTTCAAAATAATTATATTTGTAATTTCATACATTAACTATGTAAATTTATACTGACAAAATAAAGATTTTTAAGGACTTTTTGGGGAACTATTCATAGATAAAAATATCATAGTTAATTATAACATTGATCATAATCTGCTAACTTTGTCAAAATGAACTTGCAACACTTTCAAATAAAAAGGCTTAATTAGTTTCAAAATTCAGTGAGAAATTATAAAATGAAAATGCCAACAACTGCCACTTAAAAAAAGTATCACTTTAAATGCAAATATAATTATTTTTATTTAAAACTTAATAAAAATGCTTAACCCCTTAATCATATAAATTAAGAAAATTGTCATAAAAAGTGCCTATTAGTAATTTTTTTGCAAGATAAATTTCAAAGCACGAGATAAAAATCGCTTTTAACAGTAAAGATCCATCATAATTGCTATCAAATTCGCTAACTGAACTTTTTAAAAAAAACTTCAGAATCACTCAGATCCATTTACACTTAAAGTAGAATCCGATTCACTCTATAATAAACACATTAAAAAAAAATATATATTTTATCACAGAACACAACCCACGCATATTCACAAAAATTGGAACTAAGTAAAGGTTACAAAAAAATCTCCAATACATATGTTTGATTGTGCTATCATTAGTTTAAAATAACTATCCCGTTACTAATCTGGTTTTGCCATCTGGCGAGAAATAAATATGCTTCCGGGCACAAAAAAAAATGGGTAGTTTTAAACTTTTTAGCGAGTTACTTTTGAAGGCTCCAACCCGAAATATCATGGGCACAAGAAATAGAGGGGAATTTCACCCCGTGATTTTCACTGGAGCGAGAAGGAAGGGGTAAATATAAATTTAAAGAATAGTCATAGTATGTTAACACAATCCTTAAATAAAAGTTTAAAATTAAGCACAAATTTCAATATACTTTCCTTTATCCACACAATTCATATTTCATTATAAAGCCTTTCGTTTATGAAGGTAAAAATAAAGTAAACATTAGTAATGACTTTAAGAATAGAAATTACCTGCCACATACTACTAATTGTGGATAAGTAGTTATCATTTTAACAACTAAAGCAAGCATTCCAACAAGAACAATTGGGTCACTACCATCATACTGTTCCATAATATCAGGAGCTATAAGACTACCAAAAGTCATGTATCCAAAACTTCCAGCCACGCAATAAATAAAGAAAAGCATTGCCATTGCCAAAAATGTTGCTTTTGTGAAGTCTCTAATATTACGGTTTTTCATGCAAGCATACACAGGAACAACAATTTCATGAGTCTAAAATAAATTAATATAATTAGTTTATAAAAATGATCAGATGGCTAAACACAGAAATGTATATTACCATATTTTCATGTATATAATCCACAGATTGATTACATGTTAAAAAGTTTCAAATTTCCTTGAGCGTATTATATGCCGAAACGGATGATAAAAAGCATTCTCCATCAGAAACACTTCCAATAAAGTTTTGAAATAAATACCATTTATGTTTTATAAAATAAATAACAGATGGGGTTGAAAGCTTTTTCGACTCTGCTGACATATTTCTCCTACAATCAGTTTAGTCCAATTACGTTTAAGAACAAATTTGGTTCCTTGCAAAGATATTACATTTGCCAGTGTCATTTTGCATTCTGTCCTGACACGAGCCGTTTGGTCCTGAAAACATTCAAGCTCATATATCATGTTTGAAGCGGAAGCCTATAAATTACCCGGCTGATTTTGAACTATACATTAAAAAAGGCTACCGAAGTAGGAAATTGGGAAACTGCAAAGTTATTTAATGTTGATGAATCAAATATTCAATTGTGAAGGGGAATATAGAAAGGCTGATTTTGAAAAATGCGACCCAAAGCTTTATAATTATGCACCCCATGAAATACATCCCAGTGAGAATGTTAAAAATGCCCTGAAGTCTGCATCTGCAACCAATACCTGCAAGACAAAGAAATTACAGCCTTCAGACATCTGAATTAACAGATATTAAAATTGAATGTTTAGAAATTATGGTAACAATGGATGTCCAATGGGGAAAAAGCTTTTTGTACAATTTATTACTTATAATCTTAAACATATTGTGCATTTTTTTTATCTGGCATTATGTTATCAGAAGTATATATTTTGGATTATTCACCGGAAAAATTCCTGCGGACCATACGGCGCTGCAGATTATGCAACGTTTATTTTCACACTAGAAAAAACTGCTTTGCAAATAATACGCTGCTGCGGATTATATATAGGAAAATATGGTACAAAGAAAAAAGACAAAGCATTTTTAAATAATTTAAAAATTAATTCAGTAAAGGCAAGACAATATATTCCATTACAAAAAACTTAACATTTTTTTTCGGAACAAATTACAGAAAAAGTATAAATACCTAAATCAGTACTAAATTTAATGAATTTTAAAAAGATTAAAAAATTGATAAATATAAATATGGTATCAAATACAATATGAGAGTACAAACACTTGTATATAAATCAATATTTCAGATAACACTAAACAGAAAATTATATAACAAATTTTAAATATAAATGGTCTGTGCAATATTAAAACAAGCCCCGTTTTCCAAAATTGTGTGCTTATTAGTTTAAGATATTGAATAATTAGTGTTCCATATACAATTAAGATAAAAATCTAATGAAAATCAAGGGTTTTAAAAACAGCAAAATAAAAAACTATGCTAGAATTATAATGAAAGTCATTTCATCTATCAGGTTAAGACAAATACTTGGGTCTTTTTTAAAAATATTTCCACATTATTGGAAGTTTGGAATCTGAAAATCTTATCGGTCCCATCTTAAATTTTAAAATATATAAACATTTTTACAATGGAGGTTAGTAATAAAAACAATTTAAGACTATATTATCAGAGGAAAAAAATGACTAAAAAGATTAGAGATTGTCAAAATATGTTGAAAACTAAAAACTAGAGAATTTTGTATTTATTTATAATTAAGTTCTTTAATACAGAAATTTCAAGAGACTATAAAAAAAGTTGAACACATTGTGTTAAAAAATGAATTAAACCAATAACAAATTTGATGCAGCATTTAAAATATCAAAAATCTATAAAAACAGTTTATTTGAATGCACATTTATATAGATAACATAGCACTAAGATAGAAAACCTCAGACAGATTTAAATTATAGGTATTATAAGCATCTCAAAGCCTTTTTAAAATTTTAGCTTAAGATTTAAAAACACAATGTTGAAGATTTTTGCCATGCTTAGCAGCTTAGTTCTTAAATGATAGATTGTAGAATTACATTTCTTGCCCCATTTAAGGGATGAATTCCCCCCCCCCCCTAGATGACCTTTAGATGAGTAAATTAAGCATTTTGAAAAAAATGCTGAAATTTCTCATTTCCTCCTTTTTTATAAAATTGCTCCATTCAAAACTCTGTTAATCTAGATACTATATTCATGCAATACATGGAACATTTGGTAACTTTTTAAAAAAAAACAGCAATATATTTTACACACAGCAAACTAGTACAATTGGCATTTTCCCTTTAAGTTAACATTCTGTTACGGGTAACTCATGGGCATATTGCATAAAAGTTCCATTTTTTAATGTTATATACATATATTTCTTTGTTCTTTGTAATAAACTTAAGAATAAAAGGTTTGTTTTAATTTTAAAAATTCAGAGTTTTTAGACAAGTCTTACACCAGGTTCAAGATGTCAAAATTTTCAAACTAAGCAAAACTATGCTTGTAGCTGAAGATTGAATTTTTATTTTTAACATTCACCTGTCTGAAGAACAGGTATTCTAGAAAGTAAAATATATTCATTTGAATTCAAAATGTAATACACTTTAAAGAGCATTTTACCTGATAAGCAAATGAAAATACAGGAATGACAACAAACACTTGTACTGCACTGTCTGGCCTACAGGATAATTTAGAAAATAATTCTAAATAATACAGATAATAAAAATCCATATTGCATACAAACAAATATAAATGTGATTTTATTAACCAATTATTAAACTCTTCTTTTTATAAGAACTTTTACATTTGTTGTATTTCACAAAGTCATAGATTTCTGTCTAATTTATCACTTAGTCATATCTTAAAAATAGCTATTGTAATTGGCATGCTGCTTCAGTAAACCAATTTCTCCTGTACAAACTATGAACGAAAAAATACTTTATACACATTGTGCTGCAAATATAGCCATGATAACAGATCTTGTTTTTCGAAGAAAAATTTTCTATATTTGTAAGGCAACTTAACAAGACCAATTTCAAATGTTCATTCTCATTGTACGAACAGAAAAAGTTAATTAGAAAATAAACATTCAGTGAAAGCTCATAAATATGAAAGATTGTTCTAGATATTAATGAACAAATTTCTAAGATTCTATATTGCAATACTTCTGGATAATTAAGTCAATTACTATCTTTTCAGAAGTTTTTGCTAGGAGGAAAATTACTCATTAATTTATGCATCAGATTGAACTCAAGATATAATTCAGAAAATTATAAAACTATAATTTAACAGAGAATAAAGCTTGAATGTCTATATAATTTTCCCAATAGGTTTATTTTAAACTTTCTACACAATGATACATTCCTTTGAAAACTATAACAATAAGATTTGTATATTTAAAAAAGGGAATAAGTTTCATATTACCAAAAATGTGTTAAAAGTGATGTGCATGAATTTATATAGTTGACAAATATAAATATCTACCTAGTTCATTAATTTCTGCAAAGTTAAAAAAAATTAAAGTAAAACAAGCAAGGTTTGGAAAAAGTTTATTAGTCCCCAAAGGATGAGAAACATTGGACTTATTTTCCATGTTAAAAAATTGTTCTAAATGTATAAAAAAATTATGCTTACACACAACTTACTGTATCAACAAAACACTTAGCTAGAAAGGAATCAGTCAGCCAAAGCCAGCAGCATGCTTTCTTTGTACAATAGAACGTTGCTAGTTAAGCTTTCTACAAGAATGGCAAATCCACAACAGTCATAATGGGAAAGTTTTACACTGAGAAAAACAGTACACAAAAAAAGCTTCATTTCAATGAAAAAGATTTGATGTTTTGAGGAAACTGGGAACTTTGAGAATTGTTCATAAAGTGGCAAACCATCCTCGAGCAAGGAGCACATCTATTTCATACAAAAAAAGTCCTGAAAGATTGCCTAGTAGTAGTAATAGTATAGTAGTAATGATATTGTATAGTAGTATATAGTATTGTATAGTATATAGTACTTTGTATAGTAGTAATGATATAGTAGCATTGATACTGTAAAATTCATTTTTATTTATGTTTGCCTAATCTGTATGAAACATCGCAGTATGATGTGGGATTGATCTTTAAATTACTTTTAGAACTTATTTTCCACATAACACCCAATACCCCTCTCATCCTTTTGGGACTAATGGAAATTTCTCTCCTGATCATTTGTTTTATTAAGAAATTTTTAACTCTGCATGAATTTATTCTGCAGAGATTTATTCTGCTGAATTATTCCTTTAGCATTAATATACAATTCACACATGTTAAATAAGTTTTAATACATACATACTGCCTCAAAAAATTAACAAAAATACTATGAATAATAATTCTTATTTGCTATATGAACAACTATTAAAAGCAATCACCAAAGAAAGTCAATTTCACCAAGGATAAACTACGCAATACATTAATGTAATTTTCCAGATAAGTACCAAATTTAGACTTAGCAGAAAATTAAATGATCACAAAAGGGCAAAAGCAAAATTAACAGCTAAAATCTATCATCAAACAGTTATTTTTCAACTTAAAGGAAATAAGTATACTTAATTGTAGTTATGAAATACTTCGCTTAAGATAAAGTGCAAAATGCTAGCTTAATCAAGATTGATTCCAAACTAAGAATTCACCTCTTTCTCCATAAAATATTGAAAGTTAAACCAGTTCAATTGCTTAAATTTTTTTTATATCTAAAAAATTCATCCTTTCCTCATAAAGGTAGTCAGAATATTAATGATTTTACTAAACATTTAGTATTATTATCCATTAATTCACAACAAAAATTAAGAGCAGTACATGTGTGTTTGAAACTTTAAAAAACCAAAATTCTTTTAGAAAACAATACCTATACTTACATGACCTTAATTCTGCCAGGAGTCACACCAAGTTTGTAATACTCGTATATAGTGAGGAAAACTGGATATAGCATAGCAAATATACCAAGAGAGCTATAATATGTTTTATTTATTAATAATTATTTAAATTTTTATAAAATATGAATTGTATTGTAATGTAAAGTATATATTGGCTTATGTTATAAAATATTTTGAAAATTATAAAATTAAGATATTTCATTATAAAAAACAGTATTCCAAGAGCTAAATTTACAAATGTTTAGTATATATACACAGATATGAAAAATGAATATATAAAACTCAGTAATAAAAGTGACTAAAAGTATCTTGAGAACTAGTATATTTATGGAATTTTTAAAGATACAAAAGCTCCAACTTTAACCATTAAACTGCTATGATAAAATCAGTAATTGATAATCTTTCAATTTACAAGGAATTTTTTTTAAAAGTCTAGTGTTTTGTTGAATTACTTCACTAAATTACTAATCCTTTTCTACTTAGTTTGATTTCATACATATAAAAGACTTCATTAATATTTTTAATAATCCTCCCTAAAATTCAATTTAAATGTCTAAAAATCTAACAAGTAATTTTAGATCTAAAAAGTATAAAAGCTAAGAAAGTCGAGAAATTTAGTAATTTCATTTCAAAAAGATGAACCCAATTGAAAATTGTCTATAAAAAGCCATAGTAATAAAAATTTATATGAAAATTTCATGTATAACCAGATATTAACATGTAACAAAGAAACAATTTGGATCCCAAACAAGATTAGCCACCCATAAGCCTATTTAAAATACTGATTCTACTGGTGCACAAGCCATTTGATTAAACTAAACAAAGCCTTAATATATAAATATATATATAACAAAAATATTTTCTTATAAGATGGAAAGTATTCATTTTAATGCAATCCAATAATGAATACATTTTTAGCACAATACAATAAGCAGTAATAAATTTTTTCTCCATAATACACATTAAAATGAATTGATCATGTATTAATGTTATAGTATAAGCAAAACTAACATTATTTGGCTACAGAATAAGTAAATTCCAATTGTGGTCAAGTGATGAAAATCTCTAGTTTCCCCATTCAACCCCAACACGAACGAGCCAACATATTCAACACGCGTCAGTCGTATAATAGGTCCTTCAGTAGAACCAAACACCACAAGTGACTATGACCATGCAACAACATTAGGACACTCACAGAGTGAATAGAAATGTCACTATTCAGCTACACGAGAGCTTTTGGTGATGGATCTCGTAATTTTGAACCATGGTCAAGTGAAGAGGACAACACCCAACTTGGCACTCCTAACTACCATACCACGAATGGCAGGATGTTTGAGCCCTGACAGATTTAACATGCATCAGCCCCTCAACACAGTGGATCTTCAGAAGCACTAGGCTCAAACTCATGACACCAGCCACAAGTCTATGACCTTGACCACTAGGTTATCGTGTCATGTACTTTTATGGAACAAACTTATAAATACTGGAATAAATCAATTGTATTATCTTAGTTTTTATTTAACTTATTCATTTAGATATAGAATTTACCAAAAAATTTACCTTGCATATCTTAAGAAATCCAATCGCTGATAATAACACATAGGAAGAATGGTAATAATTGCAGTTGCAGATATTGTGAATCTCCTATCATAAAACCACCTAGTACAGAATTCTTCTTTAACAAGAGACAGAAATACTGAAAATATTTGAGATTACATAAATACACACAAAATTAGAAGTTATTTAAGTAAAGTGACAAACTGAATTTTCCCTCCAAGAGGTTAAAATTAAAACGGGAATTTTCAGGGCATACAACAAAAGGAAAATTTTAATTGAAATTAACATATTTCACAAAATTTTAATTGGAGAAAAATTCTATAAAAATAAACTAAAATGTAAAGTACTGTTTATAATTAATAAAATGATGGATAAAAAGTTTGAAAAAAAACTCAACACAAGACTCAGAAATATGTAACTTATATTAATTTACTATGTTATAGTAGTAACTTAGAAACTTACATCGATCATATTGATCACCAATAATAATTAAAAATGTGATACAAATTCCAAAACATGTCAGTAGAATCGAGAGAGCTGCAAACTGTTGAGCTCTTCTTCCACACAAAGAAAGTAATACATCATGATATGTGTTATCCTTATTCACATCAGCAGAATAAACAAGCACAAGCATGGTAGAAATTAAAAAAATCATCATGATCTGCAAGAGAAAATATTAAAAATACATTAAATATAAAATTTTATCAGTATTAAAATTAAATATTAGATGAATGAAATAGTTAGATTATTGAATTTTAAATTAGAAATATTTAATTATATACTTAATTATCTTTAGATTTTTTTTAATTCATCTATTCAATTAAAATTATGTTTAAGAATGTCAATTTAAAAATAAAGATTTGTAAATATGAAAATATATATCAATTTTAATAGCAGTAATCTATCAAATTCTATTCTGCAATAAAAAAACTTATGAGCAAAATTTAAGCAAATTTATAATTATACAGAAACTACAAGATATTTTATTAATTACAATTAACTGTCAAATATTCTTGGTTCATAATGCTTTAGAACAAGTGTTGTTTCACAATAAAAAACACCACATGCTTTACTTTTAAAAAATAAATTTAAAATACTAATTCATATGCAAACCTATTCCTGATGGGTATACACAGAAGGTTGTTTGCACTTTATGGAAGCAATTTTGATAGTTAATTTTTACCAATAAATACTGTATTTTTTGTGGCAGATTGCTTTAATCCGATAGCCATGATTCTCGACTATAGCTCTAGCTCAAATTTTTCATGAAAGTAAACTTTTTATTAGTATTTTCATGCAAATTTTATTCCATTCCTCTCTAATGGTTTTATAAAGTCCATTCAGTGTTCTTGGATGTCGTTTTCCTAAGGCTCGCTTTAATAAACTGAAAGCACAAAAGTCTATTGGATAAGTGTAAAGCGATTTTTCATGCATTTCATTAAATAAGAAACTTTATTCTAGTTTCTTTCCTTGCTAAATGAGCAACGGTTGACTTTGATGTGTGACTAAAGGCTTTGCCCATATGAAGCTCAACTTTATCAATATCCTTTTCCATATAAAGCAGGAATTTTTTTTTCAAAAATTTATTCTAAAATATCCTGTTGATAGAATAAATTAATTATGGCTTTATTTGAAACTTTAATTTACTGTTGCAATAAAATCCTACAAATATCATTATCCCTTTGAGAACTTTTCTGCAAACTGATGAAACCATTTCGTATGGTCATTCCTGTCAATTGTGCAATAAAAAGTTATCTTTTATTACAGTCGCTTAAATATACCCAATACCTCATCCAAAGTGTTATCAAAAATTTCCATTTTTCAGCATCTAGGTGTTTCTTATATAATTTTCAAAAATTTGCTTTTCTTTCAGTGTTGTTTTAAAAAAGAAAACTTTAGGTTAAAACATCTTTTTTTAAATTTTAATTACATTGCCAGAAGACATTCCTAGCTTCAATGCAATGAATCTTTGAGTCGGCAGATTCTCTTTTAGGATCAGAGACTTTCTTTATAGTTGCTTACGTTTGAACAGTCTTAGGATGAAGCTTTGAACTCATGTTTTCTTTTTTACTTTCAGCTAAACGTTTTTTTCCTTTTCAGATTTCATATATTATAAATACATTTTATTGAAATGCAATAACTGACATTTTTACACCACTTTATAAATTGTTGATACAAGTATTTCTCTTTGAAAAGCGTAGTTATGTAATCTTTTAGCTACATACAAATTTTAAGAACCATTTTTAGAATAAATCCTATTTTACATTCCAATCAAAAGAAAACATTGGCAGATGATTATTCTGAAATTGCCAAAGTTTATCTCAAAAACCAAATGAGAAAATGAATTACAGAATAGTTTCCATAAAGTGTAAATGACCTTCTGTATAGTGAACACTCCACATACAGGCTGCAAAATTTGACTAACTTTATATTTCACACACATACCCTCAAAAATTTAGAATATTAATGTTTGTTTTGTTCTATCACAAATATCTTTTACAGATTTTTAGTGATGAAGTGAATTTGGGGTTTATTGGCGCAAGAGCCGATTTCGGCTATACTGCGCCAAACATTTGTTTTAATATCTGTGGTCTAGAAGAGAAGAGAAAGAATAAATTGAATGACAATAAAGAGGGTTGAAAATAGAGAAGGATCACTAGGGTACCCCGGGTTCGTGAAGCCCGTGTTTACCAAAGACAGTAAACCCCGTGGGAAAAGGAAAAGATCACTAGGGCACCTCAGGATTACAGATTTTTAGTACATATGTTTTATGTATTTTAACACCACATCAAACCTAGGCATGATCCCTCGTCTGACAGGCAGCCCAATATACAGTTCAAAAATACAAAAGTTACAATTATCTACTAAACTAAATCTATGCAGATATTTCATTATTTAATTATGTCTAGCTTTAATTCTAAAATTAACTTTACCAACAGATTGTAAGGAATTTGATAGAAAAACTAAACAGCACAATCACTAGAAACTGGCTTCAATCTAAATAAAGATACTATCAGGGTCCAATAAAAGAAAAACTTCAAATATTTTGTGAACTACATTAACACATAGAAATACTTGGAGGATAAAAATATTTCAGTTTGAACATTAATAGAGAACAAATATTACAAACCTCTTTGATAAGTTTTGCATATCTTCCACACGAAATATAAAATAATGAACTTTGCTTTCAAGGTAGAAATTTAATAGTCTTTTTTACTAATAATTTGTTTAACAAAATAATGAATCATAGTTTCCAAAACTTGCAAAATTTTAGATGCTTCAAAAAATGAATATCTTGCAAGACTAGCTAAAAACTCCTTACAAAATAAATCACATTACTTCTATTTTTATAATAAAAATATCTAGCTGATTGAATCTCATTTTGATATATTAAGCCACACACAATAAATAAAAATTAGCAAGAAATTATTTGGCATTAAAAGTGATAATAAGTTTATTAAAACAGGAACTCTAACTTTAAGTAACTTTAGTGGTTAAATAACAGCATAAAACTTTACCAACTTAAAGAAATACTGTCTAATGTAAATTGATTTTTACATTAAACTAAAACTTATCAAACAAAAAAAATTGGATTTTCACTCTTAACTGAAGTTATCAGATAAGAAAATAAAAATTCAGTAAAAGCTCTATAGTTGAAGAAATTTCAATACTTCTTTTAAAGTCAAATTTGCTTTTAATAAGTTGCTGGAGTTGTCAAAAAAAAGAAAAAATCTACACGATTTTCATCAGAAAACATCTTAGTCTTTTAACACTGAGATATTATCCTTGAATAATTTTGTAAAATTTCAGTAGATTAAAAAGAGAAAAAAATTCTTTTGTCAAATTGAAGCTGGAGTTGTCATTAGGCAGAATCCATATGATTACTAAAATATCAAATTTTCTCTCTCAATGCAATGGATTCAGACTACAAAACTCATCCTAGTGAAGCACATTGATTTTCAAAAAGATTTTGAAATGACTAGTGCACCAGAAAACAGAGGCGATTACTTTTTAGAAGAAAAACTTTCCGAATTTTCTTTTACTATTTTGTAGATTTTTTTCTTCGAATCTCATTAAAAAACTGAACTCTCAATTTAAGTCTTTACAGGGTCACATCAACATTAATACTGAAGTGATTTAAAGAAAAATTGATACTGGATATATGAAAAATCAGAATAAAATTTGACTGCTTTCCAGGCATTAATGAATCTGAGCATTATTTTTTCTTTTCATACTTTATATAAAATGCATTGTTTTTTATTGCTAATGTTAAATTTATGTTCCTAACTGCTCCAAATGGCTTACAAAAAAGTTTTTATCAATTTAATTGTAGTTTCATTAAGGATTTATATTTTGGTAATTTATACGAATAACATTCAATGCATTTTATGTTACAAGCGAATAAGATATGCAGAAATTTAGCCCGTTTTTTACTACTATGTTCTTTCATGCTTCGAAGATTAGAAAGAAATTCCCGCCTATGATTTCCATCTACACATGCCAAGGATGGAGGCCGAGAGCTGCCGTTCTTCGAAATAGAAAAATTTTTTTGCAACCCAATTTTACTTTGTGACATTTTGAAAGTGTTCATTCTAAAGCAGCTTCAGGAGTGTCATCAACTAAAAAGTGGAAGGAAAAGTTGCTTTAGATGTCTGTCAGTCAAAAACAAAAATTGGTTAATATACTGTACTATAAATAAGACAATGAGAGTTGAATGAAGGGAATTAAGCTTTTAATAACTTAGAAGCGAGGTTATATGTTATGATTTCTGTTTACAGACTATCTCATCCAAGAGTTGCCAATACAGAAAACAAAATTAAGTGATGCCAGATTACATAAGAATAATATGACATACTGTCTCTTTAATTTCATAAATTTTGGAATGCAATCTCCAAAAGTCATTTATACATTAGCAAGACTTCATCTAATCTCATTTTCAATATTAGTTGATTTTACTTAGGATACCAGTGCACGGAAATGGATTGGAACGAAGAAGCAAGCGGACAAACTTGCAAGATCAGTAACGAAATTCATTGCAAGCATCAACTGTTGATCCAGAAAACTATTTTTCCAAAACAAAAAGAAAATTTTTAGTTTAAGCATATATTTAGATATTTCAGAAGTCTCTTTCGGTATTTAAACAACTCGCAAAAATAAACGTTAATTTATGAGAACCACGTTGAGTTGTAAGCCTCTTTTAGGTCCTACTGTAGAAGTTCTACACGTTACAAAAAAAAACAAAAACAAAAAAAAAAAACGAGGATTGAACAGAATGAACCGTTAGCAGAAATTCGAAAAGTCTTTCATTTAAATGATTTTATTAAAAATGCAAAATATTTTCTACTCTAGAAGTTTTTCTTCCTCTCAAAAAGTCTAAATCAACATTTAACCATTCATGAAGTTTAAAACCACGAGTTCGAGACCATGACCACTCGGCTGATGCCGCCAATTTTCAGTTTAATATAGTTGTTACTCTGCATTTAAACTGAAAGAATTCAGTCTTCGCTTTTCATTGGACGTCTGTAGGATCCTCTTTTAGAATATTTATAGTTTCAGAGATGATTTATTCTACATTTGTAAACATTTAAAAGAGGGGCGCACGAATAATAAAATTGGAACCAAAGAATTTTCAATAATCCGAAAAATAGAAAACATTTTCCGGGCCCATCAGGAGAATTCTCAGCGAATAGCAACTAGTTTCATCAAATCAAGTATCGAAGCTTTTGTCTCAAAATTGTTTTAAATCTTATTTCATTAGCGTTGTAGGTTATTACTTTTATAGAAATAAAAATTCATAAGCTTCTTAAGTGTTTATATCTTTTACACTGGCGTGACGTACACCTCCGCATCGCGGGAGGGGGGTAGGATTCTAGAGGATCTTAAAGACCGACACCAAAGTCTAACCATATTTAACTTATTTATAAAGAGGAAAACAATATTAAAAAAATACTAGGGGCCTTCTTTTGTAGGGTTAATATTCTCCGTTACGCTACTGATTTTCTATGCGCTTATCTAATACGAGTAGTTTTATTTAATGACTAATGTTTGCAAAATTTTAATTCGTGCATTTCAGAATCTCATTTTCTTTCTATAAGGTTCAGGAACGCTAAAAAGTCTGACAACTCTGTTCCAAGACGGTATTTCAGCAATTAAATCTCAGTAATAGTGATCATAGAAATTCAAATAGAGAACATTAATAATCTCCAATCCTTTAATTAGTGTTAAAATTATAAAAGACATACTATTTACTATAAATAAGAGGAAATTAGAAAGGTACACTTTCAAATGGTCTTACAATTTGTAAAAATGCAGCAAAGAAGACACCACCCGCTTTGTCGTATGCATATGGATAATTGAGCACTCCCGCGCCGAGAGCTGCATTGACAAGAAGAAAGGCGGCAACAGGCCAGCTGGTACCTATAAAGAGTATATTAAATAGAAGTTAGTATGGTTTTATTTAGTTAATATTCTTTTATAACCACACGTGTGGTCTTTACTACAATTTTGATTTAGCTTCTTCCTATTAAACATACTCAAGACAAGATATCTTAGTTGGTTGTTTATTAGCATCACATTTCAAAGCTACTACTCGAGTGCTATTGGTGATTAAATCATACAATTTTAAACAACGGTAAAAAAAGGAGGATGACACCGAGTTGAAATACCACACTTTCATGCCAATGGAAGGACTAGCAGACTCAATATCAAGTCCTCTACATGACGGATCTTAAGGGGTTTCAGGACTCGAACCCGTGACTAGATAGAAACACCTCTAGAAAAAAAATCAAACTTCTGCTTAGCGTTAATTTTAATGATTGCATAAAATATTAAACGCGTTAAACCCTGGTTTCCATAGTTTCAAATAAACGTCAAATGATAGGATTAAGCTTTTTAAAGTAGAAGGGGGTGTGGGGAGAGCATCTAGGCTTTTAAGTTTTATTTTGTTCCCCTTGTGTTACATTTCAAAATTCCCTGTAAAACAAATTAGCCTCTGACGTTAGTCATCATTTTTATCCAGTGGGATACAATGAAGTAAAACTTCGGTTCACTGACCTTATAACATAACTTTCGAACAGTTTATGAATTCAGTAAAAGTCAGAAATAAATTTTGCAATAACGAAATTTTGAAACTAAAAAAATAGCTGTTTGTAGATATAATCGCAAAAACCATCTTTAATATACGTAAATGAGATTATATATATTCGTGGGTTGGGGCATAAGTCATGGCAACTATTTTTTTTCTTGTAGATATGTGAACGTATCACAAACGTATACGAGCCGAGTGGAAGTTCTGTAGGCATAGTGTGTATGTAGAAAAACAGATGGCTCTGTGATAGCTGGTAGTAGCGCAGCAATGGCTGTGAAATCAGTTGATGAGTGTCGTGTGAAATGGATGTAACCCGTGTTGAGCAGCGCGCTTACATCAAAATAGCCGTTCTCCCTACCATACCGTAAAGCAGCACGGTGGGTAGGAAAGTTTCAGCAAGGATGCGAGTCAACCAGTGCGCCAACAGGTGACCCGATTCACACATGGTGCGGCAAATGCTGTGGCTGATGGTATTCAGCGCCTCCCACATCGTTGGCAG
The DNA here is from genome assembly GCA_019973975.1 of Trichonephila clavata. Lineage (NCBI taxonomy): Eukaryota > Metazoa > Arthropoda > Arachnida > Araneae > Nephilidae > Trichonephila > Trichonephila clavata. The sequence continues at coordinate 1,529 of BMAO01006235.1, read as the reverse complement.
CGAGTGGTGACTGTAGCAGGGGACTGCATTGAGGGTCTTTAGGCCCAAGTTTGTCATTTTTTTGCACCGTGAAGGCCATATTGCCCTGTATACTACCGTAATAAATTAGTGTGTTACGATATTTCAGTGCTATTCATTGTCCACACATGTAGTTAACACCTTGTCCTTTCGTCTGTATATGTCACATTTTCCAATCGGATTAGTATCTTCAAGAAGAAAAATAGTTACCATGACTTTTGCCCCAACCCTCGTATATATTTAAGTTCCCTTACGGTTTTTTTTAAAATATAAAATAGTGTTAATGATGAATAAGGCTTCAACCAGGAGGTTTTAAGTAAATAAAATGTAAAAAGAAAATAGTTTTAGTCTCGTCTTTAGAACAGTAAAAACTATCGTATTATATATATAACTTTAAAAATCCAACTTTTTACTAACTGTTCAGCTTTTCTTTGTTTTAATATATATCATGAGACAAGAAAGCAATCTCAGACAGTTAAGTTACTGTAGGAAATAGCATAAAATAGATTTTTTTGATTTCGTACAAAATCACAAGATTCAAAACACAACCGAATACATTGAGATAATACAACTAATTAGTTTAAAGCAGGCATGTCAAACTCTTATGCTATTATGGGCCGCAAATTATATTTTATATTTAGTTCAGGACCGTATGCTTTAAGCGCTTAAGCAGTCATTTTTTTTTTCTTTTTACTCAAAATGCTTTTTAAAAAAAAATCATGCTTTTATTTTTATAACTGAACAGCAAACCAAAAAAAAAAACCCACGCATTTCAGTATTATAGACAAACTACATCACCTTTTCAAAATACTAGCACTCAATACTCCATAAGAATTAAAAATAAGCGCAAATAAATCAAATAAAATATCAGAGCACGTGCAGCGTATGGCCAAACCGCTTAATGAATTGCATTCCAAAATAAATGTACGCATTTTATTTCACAACAGTAAAAAAATATATATAAAAGTTGAGAATTCTACCCATCTTGTTTTTATTCTGCGCTGTTTGTTATTTTATAACACTGTGTGACAATATATTGACCGGGCCGCAAAAATGTACGTTGCAGGTCCCATGCGGCCCGCGAATTTGACATCTCTTGTTAAAAGTAAAAAGGCATCTTAAATAGGATCTTGTTTTGACGTTTTGCATCTATTGATTAATATAAAATTCACAAAGTAGTATCCAAATATTATGGGGCAGACAAATGTGTGATACACTCTTTTAATGAATTCTTGAGAACAAAATGAATTCAAAACAGATATAATGGATATTAATCATAAAAATATTGACATACACAGTACTTCAGAATCGTATATCTAAGTTTTTAAAAATATTAATATCTAGACACAGCTAGAAACATGCTTTTCAGTATAAGCTCAGAAGTAAATTAACATTCCGGTAAATTAACATTAAGTAAATTAATTCCCCGTTTCACTGGGCGCCCGTCCCCACCGCCCAATGGATAAACCAGCACTGGATGAAAAGTAAGACTATACTTAGTTTTCAAAAAT
>BMAO01006234.1:0-17744 GCA_019973975.1 Trichonephila clavata | reverse complement strand
TATTTATCGACCCACTGAATGGATGAAAGGCTGAGTCAACCTTGTCCAGCCGGGGTTTGAACCTCGGAACTGTGGAAGGCGATGCACTAACCCTCAGCCACTGGGCTTCATATATATATACATCCTATTTACCCTACCCCTATTTAACGAATTTATCTTTTTATATGATTAAAATGGAGGTAAAAACCCCTTTTCAACCAATGATAATTCTGATTTAACGAAATATATCAACAGCCGAAAGTTTTTTTAATTAGTTTGGATTAGAAAAAAATTGGATTATTTTCAAATGATATATATTTTTTTCCCGCAACAGAAAAAGTCTTTTCTAGAAAGCAGCAAATTTCTGTGGGAAAGGTAACAGCCCATTACTTAACCTTACAGGTTCAGATGAGTCATGAGTAACCTATCGCGTGAATTTTGAATAAGACGAAAAAATTTCTTGCTCATTTCATTCCACTCCAGAATGCAGGTGATAATTTAAGGGCTTTTACCGTTTGCTCTTTTCCTTGAGAGAAGTTAGGTTTATTATACATGCAATTTTGCAGAAATTTTTGTTTGTTTTTAATATTTACAAAGCAGACATATTGCAGGAAACGAAAACATTTTTCTTTGAGTGAATAGCTTAACATTTTTAGCTAATTTGACACGACGTTGGACCACAAAATGCTCCTGCAATAGGACATGTGATTACGAACTGTCCATATGGGCAACTGAAGTTGTGGAAATTGTTGATTGGTCGAAGCCAATGAATCGATTCTTATGCAGAAACTGATAATGAAACTGCTACCAAAACTGCTAAAAATTTTGAATGCTTTATATTGTTTAGAAACTGTAAACATGACTTATGCATCAGGACGTTAAGGTCGCAGTGCTTTCTTCTTTCGAAAAACGTCGAAAAGCTACTCTTTCGAGTCAGGAATCAAAAGGACTATCAGACATCTATTATTCAGTATTTTAATAGTCCAATTAACTGGTGCGTAATACTTCGCTAATAGTATTTCAGCAGTTGAATAAAAAGTGTGCAATTTCTAACTCTGAATATTTTTATGTAGACGCTTATTATGGAATTTCCAAAGAATAAGGGCCAAAAACTTAAACTCCCAAAAACGTTTTTGGACACCAATATTATGAATAATTCCGAGATAACGAATAAAATGTTTGGTCTCGAAGAACTTGTTAAATCAGAATCCGACTGTATATATACTACACATATGTGTGTGTCTTTAAGATTTAGTAGCTCCATGGAAATGTAACTCAAGAAAAGCTTATAAATTGGTCAAATACTCTTTAAAACAATAGTTTCTTTACTTTCAAACCATACAAAGCTATATTTACCTTAAATACCTTTTTTCAAAAATAATAATAATAATAATTCATTTTTTAAAAACATTTTTGTATGTTTTTTTAACTTTGTAATAATTTTTTTCATAACTTTAATATATATCTTATTTCAACTTCTTACTTCCAAACTTCTTTATTTAAAGATTTCATCTGTCAAAAATAACCTTCAAACATAAATTCTATTACAAACTTTACTCCCTCAGTTGAAAGCATTTTTTATGCAAATAGTTGCTTAGCAAAGAGCTAGAAACATTTTAGAAATACTTTTAATAAATTATTTCAGAATTAAGTAAGATAATGGCATCATTATTAAAAATGATTCATCCTAGGTGCATATGACAATTGCAATAGAAAAAATGTCCAAAATTTGCATCTAGCTTCAATTTGATGATTTCTGTCACGAATATTAATACATCAATCGAACAAAAGTTTGAGAGACTCAATCTTAATAATAATTTTCCCTCTTTAAAAGACCGCACCCAAGAATTCATTTTTTAATTGACAGACATTCTTAATTCTATTCTAATTTTAGTTTCTCCAGTTCTCTGTTCAAATCCTACATTTTTATCAATTTTAATTGCATTTTGCTTTGTTCTCTCTATCTATTTTGTTCTATTATCGCCGGATCTTAGACCATTGAGGTAAAGTTTAAAAATTTCAATTTAGAGAGCTTAATTATGTATAAGCAATCGTTCACTCTAAAAATATAATAGCTTTTTTTAGACTCAAACTCTATGAATTTTTTTTCTTTTGCTGCAATTTTTTTACCCTAATACAATGACAGAAATGCTACTTTTTTTGCCAATGTTAAATGAGGATTGTTATTATTACTGTGACTGCCTTCGTTGAAAATGTTGTTTTTCGACTACATAAGGCAATTTTTTCTTATTTTAAAATCTTACAGTCTGAAAAGTTTTCTTTCCAAAACAGTTTTTCTTTTTCTTTTACGCGAAATAGAAATAAAGTTACAGTGATTTTAAAAAACATCACTCTCTGTAAAAGGGAACCGGAAGTTACAGAAAATTGCAATTTGTAACTAATGATCTACAGTTTTTCTCATTTTTGTAATTTATAAATTATATTTTGCAATTTCTCTAGGGTTTCAGTCACCACTCTCTTATTAGTATAATTATTTCTTTCTAAAAATTGGCAACAAAGAGTCTTCTTACATTCTAGCGTGTGCTTTGCTCCCTATATGTTTGGTCCCCCTGAATGAAAATTTATATTTTACATTAAAATTTTACTTAAAAGTTTTTCAAAATTTTTAAATATGGATCATGGTAATAAATCTCGCTCAAAAAGATAAAACTTGCAGGAAATCAGTATACGAACAAACGCAAAGTAATAAATACTCAAGCTGAAAATGATACACCCCTGCTGAAAAGTTAAAATGAGCTTTTCTCAAAATTTGTTTTCAAAAAAAATCTTTACCAGTTGCTTGATATTTTAAGAACCAAACTAGATAATGTTTTGAAATATTGTAAGAATGAGATATTTATTCTATATTTTCATAAAGTGAACTGTAATTTTTGTTGTATGTTAAATATTTTTTTATTCAGGGTAGTTTTTTTTGAAAAAAATTTCAAAATTTCAAAATCATCTGAATTAGGATTCACGTCATCTGTATTAGGATTAGCTCTTGCAGATGCTAACAAAATAAGGTTATTATAGTTGCCCATCAGCTAGTTTTGAGTGATATTTTTTTTATTACATTCGTAGCAGAAAACATTTATTCACTAACATATTTTAATCCAAATTTTGAATTTTTTTTTTTGTTTGTTCAATAAAATTGTAAAAAATGGTTAGTTATCTTTTCAAAATTTTTAATTTCAAAATGGTTAATCTTTCAATTTTTAATTTCAAAAAATGGTTCATCTTTCAATTTTTAATCAAAAATGGTAATCTTTCAATTTTTAATCAAAAAATGACTAATTTTTTCAAAATTTTTATAATTTTTCAGTACGTTTTCGCGTATTACTGTTACAACTCCACCGTATCACATTGTGGCATGCGTGCCACGGGTTGGCCACCCCTGCTTTAAAGCTATACATATAAGAGAGAGAGAGAGAGAAATGATTTAACTTGAATAAAGACATTTTTTCGGGTGGAAGCTACGTGAGTTGTTGTAGTCGTTGAAGGATGGGGAAACTTGGTATTTTTGAAATCCACATTTGTTTTACACAAACATAAAAACGATGCTACGAAACACAACCGAACAAATAAATAAACACACGGGAAACAACACGTGAACATCTAGAACATTTCATAAAAGCATTTTTCTCCACTCTGGAAGATCTCAGCTTTTATAGGTTTTGTTAACCGAAAGCTTTTAGAATCATGTGATTTTCTCTAAAGACTTTTGCTATTGGTCAGAAAATACAGATAATGTAAGTTTGTATTATCTTGTTTAGAAAATGCTAACATTGTATCTTTTTAAAAGATAAAGGTGTGATTATTTCGTTAGGCAAGTAGGTAATCTAAAAATTAATTATCCCACAAAGTCTTGGAGGGTTCAAGACCATTATGAAATAAAATCCATCGAGAGAAAATTTAAGTGAATTATTGCATATATATATAATTATTAATCAATCAAAAACACCAATTTGTTACAAATATAATCTAAATAATCTAAATTAAATAAAAAGTATAACAGGATAATATATGTCAAAGTTGTTAAACGGCCGTAATAATAAATCGAAAAATTTTGTATATTAGGAACTAAGAATATAGGGTACGAACATAGATTATATAGATTATATATGTATATATATATATATATATTCGAATAAGAAAAGTGTGGCATGGAAATATTTTTAATAGTAAGAAAATTTAAAATATTCTTGAAACAAGTTTTTTCTAATTATGTATAGAAAAACTTATTTGTTTTAACTATTTAAAAGTAAAATTTGATGAAAATATTTACATCATTACTAATTAACTCCTTAAATGATTTGTCTGTGCACTGTATGGGCTATCGAAAGCTTGCCAAAACCGGTTTGCCCGTACGATTTTTTTTTATTTGCACACATTGTGCTGATATTTTTTTTTCTGTTTCTATCATTGTTATGCACACATTTATAATATAGTGATATTATTAATCCTAGTGTTTTTAAGAGATGCAGCTTGTACTGTAATGCTTCTCATCTGGCTTTTTCTTTGTGGTCAAGGCGAGAATTTTTCATTGAAGGAAGGAAATTGGATTCTTTAAAATATTCGATAAAGAACAGGGAATGTGCAACAAATTTGTTGCTTGAGAAGAAATGAAAATGAAAAGATAAGCCAAAAAAGCCGATATTATTTCTGATCCCTATTGCAAAGCAAGACAGAATATTATATCATGTTTCAAATTGTGTGTGCATATATATATGCACACTGTTTCGTCAACCGTTTGAAAAAGAGGCACGAACATGAAATTTTTTGTAAGTATGAGAGAAATTTTTTAAAGAGATATATGAAAAACATTCTTATAGCATGTAGAGTGCAATTATAAAAAGCAAATATTTAGTGCTGTTTTGTGTTCCACAATTATAAAATAAAAATTAATCGGAAAAGCTTAAAATTGAAAATTAAAATAAATTTCTTCCATTTTCACATTTTGTGTTAAGTATTATCTTAGTTACATGCATCAAAAATATGTGCCTTTTTTCTTTTGAACATTTTGGGCAAAAAAAATTGACCACTTAAGGGGTTAACTCCATTTAAAAATATATATATATATTCAGTAATGTTTACAATAAATGACATGCAAGGCAGATTATCCTGCAAAAACATTAAAATGTGTTTATTAATGAACACTAAGCTAAGTAAATTTATCACAGTAAAACAGTATCGCCTTCAATCGCGTCTTAATAAGTGCAAAACGAAAATCCATTAACGCCAGTCAGGCTAAATAAGACAGATGATAATCTTTTCCTGAGGGAACTGCTCTAGCGAAACCCTTTGAGAAACATAAATAACTCTTTGAAGTCCAAGCAGTCCTTCTTCATTAAAAGCTCTGATTGAAGAGCAATAACTTCTCATCACTTCTCCTGCTCAACCCCCTGACGATAATGGACAACTACCCCGGTAAAAGAGTCAATTGAAAAATACCCCGTGGTCGAAAATAATAAATGTTGATGAAGGCGACTCTTAGGCTCTTGGCTTGTACACAAGTCACAATTTTAGATTGAAAAAAAAACGTTTTTTATTAGTATAGAATATAAATGTTCTATATGTGGGAGTAAAGGAAAAAAATCGTCTGTAATGATGCGTATTTATAAGCAAATCAAGCATTTTGAAACATTTGGCAAACGAACCCAGCATGTTTTGCCAGATTTCCGTTACTTTTATCTCGATTTTGTTTATGTCGAGAAGTCGCTTCTAAAAATATTTTCTGGCGTAGTGTAAATCTAGTGTTTCGAATCAATACACTTTTTTAAATTTTGTCTTACATTAGGTGTTGTCTGAATATAAAAACAATTTAAAATTTAAAGAAAAGTGGTACAGTTCTCACGTAAGTAAAAATTTAAAGTTTATTCATCTCTGGCAGTATTTTAGTGTACACTGAGGGCATCAAAAGTGTAAGTGCGTTCGAACACTTACCATTTTCTACAGAATTTAATGTTTTTGACTGATAAAAATAATATATCGGAAATGCAATTTTTATTTAATATCTTCAACTTGTTCCTATTTGTACACATAATCAATTTTTAAAACATAGTATAACTTTTATTTTAAAATATTTATAACCACAAAATTACTAAAAAATTACTACTAAACTACAAAAGTCTTCGTACTCTTAAAAAAAACAACATAGCTTTAAATATATTATTTCTTTCTTAATTTATACTTAGTAGGATATCTGTTAGGAACCACAAAGCAACTTTTAATCGTCTTGGTATAGATTTCATCAGCTTTTTGTACTTTCTTCTCCATTCTTCTGTGATTAACTTCACAGTTTGTTTTTATATGTCATGTTTTCTTTCTTTTTTAAAATAAATTTCTCACCAAATATGTACTACTAGGCTTAAATCAGGTGATTTAGGTGGTGTTTACAGAATTTGGGGACATTATAGAGACATCAGCAGTGTACATACATTGAGAGTAGGGCACTTGGCGTCATTATATTGTTAAAAAAATGAAGTCGTCTTCTACATCCAAATTTAGGGCTTGATAATTTAAAAATTTTTCAGTAAAATATTTAAATAGAGCTAATGATTCATAATAACATAAAAAATACCAAACTGCCTAATCATGAAGCCAATTAACACCAAAGGCGGAACTGGTATTTAACAATTATGTTATATATAAAGGTGGAAAGAAATATTTTTTCAGAATTTCAAAGTCTATCTATGCGGAAAAGGTAATCAGATGCATATACATAAAAAATAAAATAAGAACTAAAGGCAAAAAATAAAATAAGAAATCAATTTTTATGTAAAGTACTACTACCAGGGATTTACGTTTAGGTATTTTTGAACCTTTTGAGGGGAAAAGACCAAGTAATTTTTATTAAAGAAAAACAGGTATTCCATTGCAGGTATTATTTTTTAACATTTATTGCGACGAGAAGACACCTAAATAGTTACAAGAACTACTATTTGGTACATATATATTGGATCAGAAGTTCTTAAACTTTAGATGAATGCGCCCCCCCCCCGTTGTGTATCAACCTGGCATCCAAAATCCCCAAAAAATTTTGAACCTCCTTCCTTGACTTCCAACACAGGGCTGAGTGATTTAAAGGTTTCTCAATAGTCCTAAGGCTGCTTCTGCTATTTATACACAGAATTTTTTAACATTTCTTTTTTCCCCTTGAAGAAAGCAGTAAACATCTAATTATATTATGTATTAAAAACATTACAAAATGCTAGTTTCAAATAAATAAAAATACAGGAGCAATTCAATTAGAAAATCCGCATGGATGCAATCGTTATCGTACTGGCACGCTATGTGATTCGGTTCTTAATTTTTCCACATATACTCCTACTACAGTCGACTCTCACTAATTCAAACCTTCGATAATACGAACCTCTCTCTAATTCAAACCTTCGATATACGAACCTCTCGCTAATTCAAACCTTCGATAATACGAACTCTCGCTAATTCAAACCTTCGATAATACGAACCTCTCGCTAATTCGAAGTATATGCTAAGCCCCTAGAAAAACTCTTGATATTTTGAACTAAAACAAGAAGTTTTCGTACACTCGATATTTCGAAGTAAAATCTGTGGCTGGCTAGAACACAACACGCGATAGTTCGAAGTGATCGTATAAAACTCTCGACAATTCGAACACTCACTATCATGTAGAGTCCTGTAGCAAACAGGTTGGAGCTTACGTGTGTTGTGCTGTACTGTCTCTGCCTGTCTCCCCTGTAACGTAGCCCCTTTGATGACCATCGGAATTGACTCCGATAACTCTGACAGAAGATAAAGTGTCACTAAACAAACTAAACAACTTTTTCCTCCAAAATCATGTTGATGCGGACGTTTTTCAAGCTTCATTTATTCTAGAAAAGTCTATTGATAAAGTTAGATAGAATGCTATAAAATAAAAAAGAATAACAAATCTTTTAGTCATAAAAAAACAATTATGTACAGTATGTATTCTTTTAATAGACGTTTTTAATAAATAAATGTGCATAATAGTATAATATGTATTTTTTTAAAAATATTTTAAAATAATTTTATATATATGCACACAATAGAGAGAGAGAGTTTATTTATTACATAGTTTCAAATTTAAATTTGTTAGAAAAAAAATTCTCTTTGTGAATTTTGGGAGTTTTTTCCTACTCTCTTGATAATTCGAACTCTTGATAATTCAAAGATGTTCATTGGTCCCTTCAACTTCGAATTATCGAGAGTCGACTTACATATTTTTTGAAAATATTACATTTTAGTAATGGCTATGTAGTTGCAAGCAACAATAAACTATGTAATTGCAAGACTGAATTAATAATCTTGATCGAAATACATCTTTTAGTAAATATTTTTGTTGGAAACAATTTAACGATCTAGTCTAGAATGACACATTTTTCAATTTTCCCACAAGGCCTTTCAGAGTCTGTAAAAGAGGAAAATATTAACATCAGATGACATATGTTAGGTACCCCCGAGGTTCACAGACCAAATCATTTATCTACCGCATTATGATTTACTGCAATTTTTGTTTCATGCAATATTTTTTTTGAATCACTATATTAGAAATTAAGAGATATACATAAACAAAATACTCTACTTTTAAAATTTTCAGAGCTAATTAATTAATTAAAGATATTCAACTGTAAAATTAGTTACATACACTTGTGACGAATCTATACGCGTCCTTTCACGTGAAATCTTTGGGCTATTAAAATATCAACCTTCTCCTAAGAAGAAGACGTAATATGCAAATTAAGTTTATTATATGTAGTTCAGGTTCGCGAGTTAAGGAGATTAGAAAGTTAGAAATCAGAAAGTGAGAAAGTTAGTAAACTAAAGGTGACAACGTGAAATATAAGAAGAAATACGGAAGAAAGCTAGAAAGTCCGTGTGAGAGAATAAAGACAGGAAGGGAATATTAATAGAGAAATTGAAGGATTTAGCCTTAATTGATAAGAAGACTGCCTACAATTCAGGTATTAGTCACCTTCATATTACGTTTGATATTTAAAGTATTAAAGAGGTTAAGTGGCAATTGGTAACATATCTACGGTATAAAGTAAAATTGAGGTAGAAGATCGTTTATTATAAAGTGGTTGATTTATTAGATGTATTCTCCCAAAACGCGACTCTCGTCCCCTCCCTCTATTGACTAATTGGAAACATCCTAGGTAATTTGATTCATTGAATTGGGGGTGGGGGTTGGAGTTGATTGAAGTGCTAAATAAAATAATCGGAAATTATCATGTCGAATCATCCTTCACTTCCTCCCACACCTTTAGCCGGGTCTCAGGGTAGACAAGGGGGGTTATTACACACTGATCACTTAAAATAAATAGTCACACACACACAAATCATTTCCTAAGTTCTTCATTAGCATACAAAAAAATAAGACACTTATCTTTTGACATTAGCTACTTTTTTGGAATAAAAATGACAACCTTCGCAATCCGATCAAAACGTCAGAAAAAAGCAATATCTGCTATAAAACTATTCGCCTTCCCCGCTAAAATACTCATCATGGAACGCTTGCTGCCATATATCTTAGAAGAGTGGATTTAAAAGAATATTCCTGCTAAGTATCGTCAGAGTGTTCCTAAAAATGGTTATTCTAAGTAATTTTAAATTGAGTGGTACTTATAAGTACTGTTGGTAGATAAAGAGCTATTAGATAATTTAGTATTAATTTTTTTTTAAAAAAAATAACTCTTCTCACAAAATGATAGAGCACGATAAAATGAGAGACAGAAAAAGGTTGGATCGGCCTGATTCGACGGTACGATGAGAGAAAGCTGGAGTTTTGAAATGTAGCAATCTACATAGTACTTTATTCACTTCTCACTTATCAACAATCACCGTTTTTGGTTATTTATATTGTAGAAAAATAATTATTTTGAGTCTAAAATCATATAATTAAAATTAAGCCTTTTTTTAATTTTTTCGAAAATTTAACTTTTTTGTGCTAATATTAAACATTAAAAATACTTTTTATAATTATTATTCTCCTAATCTCTATGCCACAAAGCATCTTCACATAGTTACATGAGGTCTGATTATTTATTTTTTCTCCATGTAACCGCTATCCCACCTACAGTATATTTAATGCTGAAATGACTACTAATAATTATGCACTATTTTTACATTAAGATAAAAATATTTATACTAAATAATTATCAATATAACAATTTGGGACGGAATTTTTTTTCTTTTGAGAATTATCCATATTTAATAAATTAAGGTATCCGACTGCTACGACAACTTTTTTTTTTAAAATGGTGATATGGGAATTTTTTTGCGGTTTTTTAGATTTATTAGTACATTCTAAGAAAAAATATTATTATTATATCAAAATAGGAAAAAATTGGAAAATATTTACAAAAAATTACACATAAACGGCCCATTCTATGCAAAATGTTTATGTACAAATTCTCAGTTTTTCAATTTTGATGTCTTAATTTGCTATTCACTTTTGAAATGACCTTCGGATAGGAATTTTTTTTAAAATTTTTACAAAAACTAGAGCACTTTATCGTAGTTATTATATGAAGTTGTTTAAAAAACAGTGATTATATTCACATAAGGGACTGTACTTGCTAATAAAACGGTGATTGATAAATCTGAAGGTTGAAATACTTCTATTATACAGATCATACATAAAAATCTCAGTTAATTATTTTTCAAAACTTTTTGAGCAATCACCGTTCCGTTTGAGCATTTTTTTTTTTTTTTACCTTTTTACATAATTTTTTTAATAAAGTAAAATCAAAGTAATACATTTATGTCATCTTTACATATACATACACACATGTTTTTAAATTTTAAATATGTGTTAAGTATTACATTTATATTTATTGTATAACAAAATACCCACATTTCTTTTTTCTCAACAATAAGACTTTTTAATTTACTAAACTCCATCTACAAATAGGATTAAAAAATCTGGACTATCACTTCTTAAAAATGTTTCCGATTTTAGTAAACACTCTATAATAAACATCATTTCAGAAATATATCCAAAACGAGAATCGTAACACCCAGAGAAAGGTCATTAATTCTGACCAGTAATCAGTATTATTCTTAATAGACGGTTTCCCTTCCTCTAACAATGATTTCTACCCAAAAAAGACCCTTTTTGCATATCTTTTGTCAATAGTAATGGTAATGATCAGTGTATATATCCTAAAACCCAATGATGGCATAAAATATTCCCTTCATTAGGACCTCAGCCAAAATTCCCTTGTATTAGCTAACTTCGGAGTTATCACGATTACTGTTCATCTTAAAGGCAACATTCATCTTCCTTTTATCAGTAACACTAAATTGTAGTCCTTTATCTAACAGTGGTTGTACATTGCACATAAAAATGTTATCTAGGATTAGAGTGAAATACAACCGTTCTCTATTCCTGTGCCAATTTTTTATAGCGCCGTTATATTAGACTGTATTTAATGACATAGAACTGTAGATGAATGCAAGAGAAAAACACGCAGTGTGTATATCATGTTGTTCATTCACATTCGCGATTAATTTTAACCAAAAGTGTGAAGTAAAAAATTTAAAACTGAGGAATCAATCTTTCGTTTTAATAGCTTAACATTTTGATGTAGAGTTATTTTTCTTCACGATTAAAGTTCTGAATGCTATCCGAAATCTCGTCGTCGTTGATCGATTTTGTTTTTTCAAATAAAAGTCTGAAAGATTACAGAATAGTAAGAGCTTCAAAGCCTGTAATTATTGCATTTACGTAACTTGAGTTTTTTCTGGAGGATTATGCTGCTGAAAATTCACATAGTTTTTTAATACTTACAATTAAAAGATGAAGGTTCTCGAGTATATAGAGGTAGGAATAATCATTTATTCATACATTCCATAATCTATTTTCTTATTATTTAGGATTATTATTAACTTTGTATTAATATTTTAAATTTAATCTCATAATTTCTTTCAGCGAATTAATCAAACTTTGACTTTTATACATACGTATATATATATATATATATACAATCGACTCTCGATAATTTGAAGTTGAAGGGACCAGTGAAAAACTTAATTATCTAGAGAGAAGGAAAAAACTCCCAAAATTCACAAAGAGAAATTTTTTTCTAACAAATTTAAATTTGAAACTATGCAATAAATAAAGTGTTGTGCATGTACACATGAAATTATTTAAAACATTTTTAAAAAATACACATTAGACATATTTATGTATTAAAAACGTGTATTAAAAGAATACATACTGTACATAATTGATTTTTTGACGAAAAAATCTGTTATCCTTTTTTGTTTTATAGCATTCTGTCTAACTTTATCAATAGATTTTTCTAGAATAAAAGAAGCTTGAAAAACGTCCCCATCAACACGATTTTGGAGGGAAAAGTTGTGTAGTTTGTTTAGTGACACTTTATCTTCCGTCAGAGTTATCAGAGTCAATTCCGATGGTCATCAAAGGGGCCACGTTACAGGGAAGCCAGGCAGAGATAGTACAACACAAGACATGTAAGCTCCAACCTGTTTGCTACAGGACTCTACATGATGGTGAGGGTTCGAATTGTCGAGAGTTTTATACGATCATGTCGAATTATCGTGTGCTGTATTATGGCCAGCCACATATTTTACTTCGAAATATCGAGTGTACGAAAACTTATTGTTCTAGTTTGAAATATCAAGAGTTTTTCTAGGGGCAGAGCATATACTTCAAATTAGCGAGAGCTTCGTATTATCGAAGGTTTGAATTAGCGAGAGTCAACTGTATATATATATCATGGTTATTTGGAGAAAAGATTTATTAATCGAATCATCTTACCTTTGCGGAAAAGATGCTCTATGGTATTGATTAGGAGAAAAATAATTTAAAAATTTAATATTATAACAAAGGGATTGAATTTTTGAAACGAAGGAAAAATACTTAATTTTGGTTAAATGATTTTAGAATACAGAAAAATTATTTTTCGACAATATAAATAATTAAAAGCGATGATTACTAACAACTAAATATAGGGAAAAGTGCTATGTACTTTGCAATATTCCATAACCTCCGTTTTCTGTCCTCGCCCCGTCGAATGAATCTGATCTTAGCTTTTATCTGTCTTCAGCTTTGTCGTGTACTGTAATTTCCGACAGTAGTTTTTTTAACTCGAAGGACGCTGCTTAATGTACCTGATACTTTATCTTGTAACTACAGTCGACTCTTGCCAATTCAAACCTTCGTTAATACGAACCACTCGCTAATTCGAAGTATATGCTCAGCCCCTAGAAAACTTGATATTTCGAACTAAGACAATATGTTGTGGTACACTCAATATTTCGAAGTAAAATCTATGGCTGGCCAGACTACGACACGCAATAATTGAAAGTTATCTTATATAACTCTCGACAATTTGAACACTCACTATAGTCCTGTAGCAAGCAGGTTGAAGCTTACAATTTTTGTGTTGTATTGTCTCTGCGTGTCTCCCCTGTTATGTCCATTTGATGACCATCAGTCTGCCATTCCTTCTTCGTGTGTCCCGGTTTCTAAAGCTAAAAAACACTTTTATTGCTTTCCTTATTCAAATGGACAATAGACTGGTCGCACCTGTTGTCAGCCATCTATATCTTTCGTTTAACACGTGGTCCTGCACACATATGTTAATAAAGGATGATCCACTATTGTGTATATTGCGTGGGAGTTAAATGAGGATTTATGACTCACCTGTGTTACTTTTAAAATGTGACACCAAATAGGGCTGGACCCTGCCTTGAAGAACCAATGGTGAGATAACAAATTTTTTCGTCTAAACAGATTAATTATGTACAGTATGTATCCTTTTAAAAATTGTTTTTGATTCTTGTTCTCTTGTAAAACAGGACTTTTTACTTAAGTGTAATATTTTCACTGTATAAATGTACTTTCTAAAAGTACTTATGAATAGTTTTTATACATATGTACACACAATTGCTGTTTTATTAGAGTTTCAAACTTAAATGAGTTAGGAAAAAATTTCTCTTTTGTGACATTTGGTAGTTTTTTCCTGTCCTCTTGATAATACGAAGTTGTTCATTGGTCCCTTCAACTTCGAATTATCGAGAGTCGACTGTATTTAGTAAATGCCTTCTCATCGCAATAAATGTTTAAAAAAATACTAAAATGACTGTTTTTCTTCTACAAAAATTGCTTTGACTTTTAACTATAAAAAAATTCAAATACTTTAACTCCATTCTAGCGGCAGTACTTATCATAAAAATTAATTTTATATTTTTCTCCGTTCATCTATAAAACGGAAGATTTTTTTTTTCATACGTAGCTTTTAAATACTGTAAAAATATTTTTGATCCACACTGTTATAGAAAAGCATCAATGGCATTTGACTGGTATCCTATTCTGCAATCCCGTAATTTTTCACTAATGCAGTATTTAAACAATTTTATTCCGACAACAGCAATGTATAAACTGATATTTCTCTACTCTAACTTCCATACGACACCATGCAGTTCTGAAAGGATTTTAAGATTTCTGAAGGACTAAATTTATGTGACATCATAGTCATATTATAACTGCAATCTCGTATTTCCAGGCGATTAGTTCAAGTGCATTACAGTTGCCAAATTTTTCTTTTTACAAAAACTTGCTCTTTAAAAGTGCATATCTGTTTAAAAGAAAACACACATACGCATTAGTAAACAAAATGCGCTTTATTTCAAAGAGTACGCGCATAAGATTTCTTTTTAATTTTGAAAAACTTTTTGAAGAATCTTAAGGTATTTGACTATCCTAAAATTATGAATTTTACCAAAAATTGACAATTTTTTTTTATAATTTATTTTACAGGTCATCTTATTAGCTTCATAATAATACCAAGTTTATTATTTTTCATTCTCTAGAACAAAAACTATAAGTGATTTAGTAAAAGCAGATGTCATTACCTTAAGCCAGTGCTTCTCAAACTTCCCATGTTTGCGACCCAATTTTCAATCTTAATTTTGATTGCGCCCCCCTTCACACAATAATAATATACTAAATGCAATAATAATGCACTTAACATTACAGCTACAATACGATTTTAATCATAAACCGCACAAGTTATATCAAGATAAGTATTAAATTTTGTATATGACAAGCCTACGCGCGAATCACTATTAATTATTTAACTTCTTCTTTACTTAGTATTGTGAGATTAATTATCAAATACATTGATAATTAATCTCAGCACTAAAAATAAACTTATAACTCTTCCACATTACTTTTACATTTATAAGCATATTATATCGGTGTAAATGTGTATTTTATTTGTATTGTGTCCGAAAGTAAATTTTGTTTTGCTTCGTTTCAGTAAATTTGTAATTTTTTAAATCCTTTATTTTTGACTTTTCGATATGCTCACGCCCCCCTTGAGGGGTTATCATGCCCCCCAAAGCGGGCGTGCCCCACAGTTTGAGATACGCTGCCTTAAGCAAGGTGTCATACTTCAAAACGCGTTTTACTCGAAATGTGTTTTTTTTTTAATGCTCGAACGGGAACAGCGATTGCTCAAAAAGTTTTGAAAATAGTGAACTGTATGTGAAATTTTTTGTGTGTGTTCTGTATAATAGTAGAAGTGTTTTAACTTTCAGATTTATCAATCACTGTTTTATTACAAAATTTACAGTCCCTTATGTTAATATATTTACTGTTTCTTAAGCAATTTCATATAATAACTAAGATAAAGTGTTCTAGTTTTTGTAAAAATTAAAATATCTCTAATCCAGAAGGTCATTTCAAAAATGAATAACATAGCAACACATCAGAATGTAAAAATTTAAAGTTTGTTCATAAATTTTTGGTACAGAATAAACCCCGTTTATGTTATTTTTTTTGTAAATTTTTTCACCAGTTTTTCCCACATTTTAATAATAATAATTTCTTTTAGCTTCTTAATTTTAGCGTATTTTTCTAAAAATGTACTAAACAAATCTAAAAACCACAAAAAAATCCTCATATATCTCCATTTTTTCCACACAAAAAATCGCAAGTAGTCTGATAACTTAATACGGTATCATCTTTATTAAATTATCAAATCCAGAACTGTTTTTTATATTACATGCGCAACAACAAGTTGAACTTTAATGCCAGTTTTGATTTTATTGAAAAACACATCATTGTATTTATCATCTGACAGTCATGAATATGGCCCACTGTATTTCAAAAACAACACATAGAAGAATTTTTATTCAACGATTTTTTTTATGAAACCCGCGTAACTACGCCATTACTAACACCCGTAACCATATCACATACTAAAACCTTAACCCATATAATACTAAAACTTACAACTATGTCACTAGGATATCAGACATTATTTCAATATGTGTAAATAAAATATTAGATTTGTAATAGGGGACTATTCCTACTTCCCTCTAACCCCCCTTGTCTACTCTCGGACCCGGCTACATGTGTGGGAGGAACTAATTCATCAGACGACATGATTCACTAAAAGTGATTTTTGTCTCAATATTCAACACAGACACAATAATAATCCAATTAAGATAGTTTTGATCAATAATTAGAGCGCGAAGGTGAGACCAGTTAACATGGGGATAATATTTACAGGCATTCAACTAATTTCTACGATACCTTATACTAGCTCGTTTGTAATTCGGACTCGTCTAACAATTTACTCTCTAACTTCTATTTAAATAAGATGCACCGTCCCTGAACTCTTGTATTTCCAAAATCCTATAGCTGAGGTCTTATACACTAACGGTCGACTTGATCACCACGCATCCGAGCGACCCTCACTCTGGTAATCTTCAATTCTCAATTTAACAATCTTAGATTTTCACTTCATGAACTCTCGCTTCACTAACTCTCAAAACTCATGAATACATATTTTATATAATAAACTTAATTTGTATAATCACGTTTTCTTACCTTCGGTGAAAGTTGATTGAATTAATTATTTCCCCTAAAGAATCCCCAAGAGGTGAGTAGAGCCGCGTATAGATCCGTCACAGATTGTTTAAAATATATAAAGGATTAATTAATTTAAAACTATTTTCTTCTTTTTCTTCTATTGACACAACAGCCCTGTGTGGGCCAAGGCCTTTTTAAGAACCATCTTCCTTTCCGATCTCCACCTAGCAACAGTTCTCCAATCAGTCACTCTTAAAACTTTAAAATCGTCCTTCACACGACAGCCTATCCCATTTTGGGTCTACCACTAGTTCTAATTTTAATAGGTTTGCAATTGAAAATTCTGAGCGTCAAGGATAAGGGGTCCAGAACGTAAATGTGCCCCCCCCCCAACCTCAAGCGATCAATCTTGATGGATTTAATGTCATCTGTTTCCTTAAATAGCTTATATCAGTGGTCTTCAAACTTTTTCAATTCACGGAACCCCTAGAACTTGAAGGTGCTTTCGTGGAACCCTATTCCATAGACACATACTTCGAAGAATATATCTCGAAATATTTAAAGTAGATCAACATGTTATAGGCACTTTATGTAAAGGCAATTATAAAAAAAAGTATTGCATTTATTCATAAAAAATTCTATTTTAATTTTTTAATATAACTTACTCATTAATAATATTAATTTGTTATCCAAGTATCACCTATCTATAGATTATATTTTGTAAATAGGGTATGTGCTTGCTTTTTTTTTCACGCAACTGTCGGTCTAGGTCCATTAGGATTAAATGCAATCGCATTACATATTCTGAGTTTAATTTGTTTCTATACTTGGCTTTTGTAGACACTTTCGTTGAAAAATATATTTCACTAAAACACAATGTTCTGAGTGTTATTAAAATGTTTATAGCTGT